>PVHP010005237.1:0-66261 GCA_004024765.1 Zapus hudsonius | reverse complement strand
GATGGCATGAGCAGAGGGGTGGACATCACCTCAATGGCAGGAAGGTGTGCCAAACACTGATAAGAGGAAGCTGGTTTATAACCCCATAAGCCAGCCCCCAACAACATAGCTCTAGCGAGGTTCTAATTCCGGAACTGCCATCAGCTGAGGATCAGTCACTGAGAACACATTCATTTGTTTGTGGGGGACACCTGGATCAAACCATGACACCAGTTATAAACCAATTCTATGTGTTTAGTTTTGGGGGGATCTATATTGCTTCAGTTTTCATCTCTGTGAACAATTTTAAGTTCTTTTTAAAATTATTTTTTAGATTATTTTAGGTTGTTTTATTTAATTGTCTCTTTTAAAATATTTTTAAATTTTTAATATTTTTTAGTATTTTTATTTAATTATTTGCAAGTAAGGAGAGAGAAAGAGAAAGAGATAGAGCGAGAGAGGAAGAGTGGAGTACTTGGCAAGCCTCCTTCCACTGCAAATGAACTCCAGGTGCATCTGGCTTTCTGTGGGTACTGGGGAATCAAACCTGGCCCTGCAGGCTTTGCAAGCAAGTGCCTTTAACCACTAAGCCATTTCCTCAGTCTGTTCACACCTATTTCTAACCCCTCAATTTTCTTTTGGAGTGTGTGAGTGTGTGGGCACACATAGGCATGAATGCAGGCTTATGTGGAATTCGGAGGACAACCTTGGGTGTCTGTTCACACCTTCTGTGTTTGAGGCAGGGTCTCTTGTTCACTTCTGTATTTGCCCGACTGGCTGATCTGTGAGCTTCCAGGGGATACCCCCGTCTCCACCTCCTATCTCCTCATAGGTGTGTGTACTGGGACTAGAGATGTTACATTACTGCATCTGGCTTTACATGGGAACTCCAGTACTTACATTTGTGTGGAAAGTGCTTTATCCATTTGGCCATTTCCCCTGCCCTAGCCTCTCTGGTTTTAAAGTATTCCCTTCGTTTTTGACACAAGATGCTGTGGGGTCACTTTGGAGTTTTCTCAACCCTAGCCCTAAAATTCTTTTTCCAAGAAGTGATAATTCCTTCTATTACAACATGATATTTAGAAATCCTAGTGTCTTCGTCACTACTGGGCTATTTCTGCCTTTGAAGACCTCTGAGGACACACACCTCAGCAGGCAGGCCATGAAATACATATGTGCATGAATGTGTGCATATGTATGTGTGTACATGTATGTGAGTGCATAGTTATTTTCTATATCTAGTTAGGTGTATATATTAAAATAAATGATGTAATAATACCTATGACTTTAACCAAGTACCATAGGATTAAATTTACTCTTTCCCACTCTTGTTTCCTTACAACTTCTCTTACTGACAAAAGGTAAAAGCTCTCACTGTGGGGCTGGAGAGATGGCTCAGAGGTTAAGGCACTTGCCTCCAGTACCTAAAGTCTCAGGTTCAATGCCCAGGACCCACATAAGCCAGACCCACAAGGTGGTGGCCCTGGTTCTCTCTCTCTCTCTCTCTCTCTCTCTCTCTCTCTCTCTCTCTCTCTCTCTAAAATGAGTAAATAAAATATTTAAAAAAAAGCTCTCACTGTGCACAATTTATTAACTTCGTTTTCAGTTCTGGTATCCATATAATGTAATTTCAGAAGTATATATAACCACTGAAATAAGGGATTTACCAAGCAGAGAAAGCACTGATATAAGTTTCTTGTCCTTGAATCTTAGCATAGCTAATCAAACGCCATCTTCCATGGTGACTTAGCTCAACTCATTTTTCCTCCAACCTCTCAGAACATGAGATTCTACCACACATTTCTGATACAGTTAGATCTGCTCATCACAGTGTGCATTCCAACTCTGAGGGAAAACCAGTGCTGCATGCCCGCTTGTCTTTGCTGCTTTGATGAGCATGTCTGTCCCATGGTGAATGTCATGGCCATCATTGACCCAAACTTCTTCAGCCTTTCCATGTGGACTGAAGCCCAGCATCTCTCCAGGAATCCTGAAGATCTTCAGCAGCAGGTTGAGGTTACTGATGACACAGGAATTCAGGGTGTCTTTGAGAGCACTGGAGTTTTTCACAGCTCTGGGTTGGGCTGTAACTCGGGAGCTAGGGTGCTGGACGCTCACAACTACACAAAACTTCCACTGAGTCAGTGGCCTCTAGGTTCTTATCTTATGAATTTCAACAAATGAAATTTATAAACCAAGGTGAAGTTAAGAAAGATTTTATTAGAGAATTTAAGAGAAGGATGCCAGGTGTGGTAGCTCGCACCTTTAATCTCTGCACTCGGGAAGCTGATGTAGATGGGTCACCATGAGTTTGAGGGTAGCCTGGGATACTCAGGGATGTCCAGGTCAGCCTGGGCTACAGTGAGACCCTTTCTCAATATAAAAAAGGGGTGCTAAATTTAAAAGGAGAGAAGACAGAGCTCCTGGTAAAAGGCAGGAGGAGGTCTCCAGAAATGGAAAGCCCACCCAGTGGCCCTGATTGAAGTCCTTTATATGATGGTCCAGCCCTAGAGACAATCAGCCACTACTCCTGACCAGCCATGGAAAAAGGGCCTACCTGCAAGGATAAGATTTCTTCAAAATCAACATCAGCTGATCCAAATCCTCAATGTCCTCACCACTGAGTGCTCCCTGACCTTCTCCTTAAACGAGGGACAAGAGAGGCTGAGGAACTGAGCTGCTGTTCTGGACCTGGACAGTATTTCCAGTCTGAGGATTGTTTTCATTCACATATGCATCCGCAAAGGAGTAGGTGTGAATGGATGTTGGGAGTTCAGGCCGCATCCTAAGACAGAGGGTGCGGGCAGCCCTGCTGCTGGCTGCTTCTCACTGTGATCACTTCCCTGTGTGTTTCTGAAGTGTTGATGAACCTGGAGGCGTGGATAGGGTCCACCTGCAGTGAATAAGTCCAGTTGGGGTGTTCAGGGGCACAGGCTGGGGTTGTTGTTGTTGTTGTTTTGTGTGTGTGTGTGTGTGTGTGTGTGTGTGTGTGTGTGTGTGTGTGTGTGTGTTGAGAGAATATTTGGCAAGCCTATTGCATTTTCATAGTAGAAACTTCAGAATGAAACTGCCCAGGAATCTGGTTGTCTAATAAGGATATAAATAACAATAGCAAGGGGTATGTGTTCAATACATTGGCAAACCTAGGAAGCCAGTCTCCGGCATGCAGAGACGCTCTTTTGAATGAAGACAGCAGTTATGCAGTGTGCACAGAGGGGTAGGGGCATGGACCTGTGCAGAGCATGGGGACAGACATTGTCTCCAGTCGGGGGCACACAGAGGGCATTGCTGAACTACAGCAGCACCAGGGGGTTAGGGAGGTAGGCAGGGATGGACTGGTTTGAGGAAATTCACAGATGTGTGTGTGTGTGTGTGAGAGAGAGAGAGAGAGAGAGAGAGAGAGAGAGAGAGAGAGAGAGAGAGAGAGAGGAGGTGGGAAGTAGCAGAGACAAGAAATAAAAGAGAGATTCGTGGAGAGATAACCAGAGAGGGAAACAGAGAGGAAGAAATAATGAAACAGAAACACAAAAAGATCTATAAACACTTAGAGAGAGAGAGAGAGACAGAGGAGAGAAAGATTCTGAGAGAGACAGAAAGATACAGACAAAGAGAGGGAGGGAGACAGAGAAAGAGGCAGAGACACAAAAAGTGATGAATGGGACAGAGAGAGACAGGAAGAGACAGGGATGCTAGAGATACAGTCAGAGGTGAGGGGTAGAGATAGAATGAACCAGAAACTCTTACTCTTCTCTAACCATCTTTGCCCCTCCATGTCTCTCTATCTCTTTCTGTCATTCACTTTCTATCTCCCTCTGTGTCTGAAACAGAGACAAAAAAGCTACAAACAGGCACAGAGATACGGGCAGAGAGGTAGTCTCTGTAGGATGGAGAGGCTTTCTTTCTCTCTCTTGTGAGGTGGGCACCTTGAAGACATAGAGGGCATTCTGATGGGACTTTCCAGGTAGTACCAGCGTGGACAGATCACTTACTCCGTCTAGGTTGAACAGTCAGACGGAGCTATTGAGGGAAGGGAACTGACTGGGAAAGAGGCAGAAGGTTCATCCAGACACAGGACCCAACAGCAGACACAGGACCCTTGCAGAGCCCAAGGTGGTGAGGTAGAGTGTACCCAGCACCCAGCACCTCCCTGGGAACCCTGGATGCCTGGCCCCAGCTCACAGCATGGCTCTGGACATAGCTAGTGCCGGGTGAGCTGACAGGCTCCTGGCAGTTAGAACCAGATCTCCTCAGCCTGCTTCACTTGAACGAGCAGCACTTGGAAAGGGGAAAGCCCTGGGGTAATTTCCAAGCCAAAGTTTAATTTCCTTTGCACAGGTTCATCTTTGGAAATAGAGACCGTAAAACATGCTCAGATTTTGCCTGACACATTCAAAATGCAAAAATGAATGCCTCTATTGATTTTTCTTCACCGTGAAATAAGCCGTAAAGCACAAATAACTCCACCTTCCCAAGCCGAGCATTTGCAGTGGGGAGTACGCTGGCTAGCAGAGCACATCAATTATCCCCCATGTCCTGGGCTCTGAGTGATGTCAGAGCTTAAGTAGAACGTATGAGCTGAGGGTTCTCCTCTCCACTGCTCTTCCCAGGCCCCATTCCATCTGTGACTCACAACAGGCCACCTTGGATTCGGGTGTCTAGACAGGTGCTCTCTGGACAGGACATGTGTGCTATACAGGAGCATGGCACATGCCAGGTGTATTACCCAGGCTTCTCCAGAGGAATAGAACTGAGAGGATGAATACATATTCCAAAGGGGATTTAGTCCATTGGCTTATGTTATACAGGCTGGACAGTCCAATATGGCTGGAGTGTCTGAGAATACAGCTGCTCTGTCCACGAGGCCGGATGACTCAGAAGTTCCAATCTGGCACTGAAGGCCTGGAGAATGCCTAGTCCTTATCAGCACCCACAGATACAGTAATCTGGTAAAAGAATTCAAAGGATTTAGGGGGGGGAAAAGCTATTATTCTTATGATTGTGGTTCAGCCCTGCAGAAGCATATACATTAGCATCCAAGAGAGCCCAGAGCACACTTCTGGGTGACCCTTCTCCATACACTCTCCTCCCAGCAACAGAGGGTGCCAGCCTATATGACGTGTTCCAAGCTGGGTGTCTCATGAAGCCATGATACATCAAGAACATAAGCACACTGGTTATAGAAGTCAATGTAATAAACTCTGGTCCCACCCTAGTGACGAGCCCTGTGTGGAGGGAGAGCACAGAGAAGAATGACTTGGAAGGCAGATGGAGATGCCTGCGTAGCAAGGAATGCCCATGACCACCAAGAGGTGCCAGAGAAAGGACACTCCCCTAAAGCTTCAGGGAAAATGGGCCCTGTCAGCACCTTGACTGAGGACATGAGGCCTCCAGAGTGTAAGGGAATGCATGTCTATGGTGCTGAGCTATAGAACATGTGCCACTGTGTCATGACAGGAAAAATACTGTTAACTGAAGTTCCCAGAAAAACAAAAAACAAACAAACAAACAAAACCGAAAAGGAGCCGCCTGCACCTGAGTTAGATTCTGCACAATTGAAGCTCATGAAAATGGAGAGAATGTGTCAGAGCAGAACCAGACTAGCAGGTATTTGGGGATATTTTTAGTCTTATTGCCCATCCCTGCATCTGACCTAATATCTAATATCCTAGTGCCTATCAAAACCTCTGAAATGCATTCTTTTAAAATTTATTTATTTATTGACGTGTCTGTGTGTGTCAGAGAGAGAGAGAGAGAGAGAGAGAGAGAGAGAGAGAGAGAGAGAGAGAGGGAGGGAGGATATGAATGGGCACACTAGGGCTTCCCACCACTGCAAATAAACTCCAGAAAAAGTGCCACTTTGTGTATCTGGCTTATGTGGGTTCTGGGGAATCAACCTGGGCTGCCAGACTTTGCAAGCAAGTGCTGGTAACCTCTGAACTATCTCCCCAACCCTAAAATATATATTTTAGCAGACCACTAGTTTCCAGCAATCCCAAAGCCAAAAACGTCAATCAGAGAGCATACAAAGCCTGAACAGTTACCATCCTAACTGATGTTCCCACCAATGCATTTGGAAAGCATCTTGATTTACAACAAAAACTGCATGAAGCTGTTATCACATCGGAACATGGAACTTGGGGTAACCTAAATCTGTGAATCTAGGCCATGCTCACTTGTTGCGGTCAGCTTTCTTAGTTGCTGCGCAGAAAGAATCCAAGCAAAGGCGGCTTGTGGAGGAGTGGGTTTATTTGGCTTACAGACTCAAGGGGAGACTCCATCCTGGCAGGGAAAACGATGGCATGAGCAGAGGGGCTGGACATCACCTCTGCCACAGCACTGCAAAGAGCGGCAGGAAGGTGTGCCAAACTCTGGCAAGGGAAAGCTGGCTTATAACCCCATAAGCCTGTCCCTGACAACACAGCTTCATCGAGGTTGTAAAACCCAAACTGCCATCAGCTGAGGATTGATCTATCAGAACACATTCATTTGTTTGTGGGGGACACCTGGATCAAACCATGACATCACTCATATTTGGTCTCAGAATAAACTACCTCTTACTTTTGTTTCAAATGAAACTTACAGCATTTTTCCCCTGAGAGTGAACAAGTTTCCCTTTGAAATGAGAGCTGTTTTGTTTCAACAATACAAATATGGAATTAGCAATGAGGGGACATTAGGACTCTAAGGACAGGTGTCTAACATCCCGTTCTGGAGGCTAAAACAGACACCAGAGAGAAGAATGATTTCCAGAAATAAAGCTTTACCCCGTGGAGAGTGGTGGACAGGCACAGGGGCAATTCCAGACCTAGAGACGAGAGTGAGGGCTCAGAGGGAAGAGCCAGCATGGCTCACTGGAGGAACAGGGCAAAGAGAGGCCTGTGAAACAAAGAAGTGGGGAGACAGATGCAGCTGGGGGTGATGCCTCCCCTGAGCAGTGTCAAGAGAGAAGTCTGGGAATCAGGATTGAACTTCTCTCAGATTTGACATCATTTTCTCCAAGTCACATCTCACATCCAGATCGTGGGAGGTTGTAATCAGAAAGGGAAACACCGGACAGCCGACAACACTAGCTCAGAAAAGTGATGTCTTTGGGACGTGATTGATGACATTGCTGGTGCTTTTCCGGAAAGCTAATTCACTTCGCCAAGACAGCCTTCCCAGGGGACAGCACTGCAGCTTCCCAGGCTGGCATTAAACCCCTGCACAAGCAGCATCAATCCAGCCTGGGCCCAGCAGGAGAGAGCAGGGGAGCACCATGCTCCCTAGGAGGGCGATGTCAGGCTGCTGAAGTGAAGGAAACCTGTCAGGGCCGTCAGTCTGGGGACATGGCTGGCTTGTCACTTGCCTGGTATGTTGTCACTCTAGGCTTCAATTTGCTAATTCCCTGTGATACTGCTTTATGTTTGATTGGAAACAAAAAATATCGTGACTAGTGGGCTCTGTTGTATAAAACTTTTCATGTAAAATCTGCTTAAATCATATGGTAGGTTTTTTTTTTTAATTTGCGAGGAGGGAGGAGGGAGAGGAGAAAGATGAGAGAGAGAGAGAGAGAGAGAGAGAGAGAGAGAGAGAGAGAGAGAGAGAGAGAGAGATGCCAAGGCTTCTTGCCACTACAAAGGAACTCCAGACACATGTGCCACTTGGTGTGCACCTGGCTCTACCTGGTTATTGGGGAATAGAATGCTGGACAACAGATTTTGCAAGTAAGTAACTTTAACCACTGATCCATCTTCCCAGCCAATTTCCCAGAAAATAATGGTTTTATTTTCCATTTTTTGAGAAACTTCCATGTTGTTCTTCATAAAGGCTGTCTGATTACATTTCCACCACTAGGATAAAAGAGCATCCATTTCTGAACATATTCACCAGCATTTGTAAAAATCTGAATTTTTTCCATTCTAACTGGAGTGAGATGATACCCCATAGTGGTTTTGATTTACTGAGTATATATATATCAAAGGAAGTAGAATCAATACAAAAAATCTGTGCTTGCGTGTTCATCATAGCGCTGTTTATAATATCCAAGATACAAAATCTATTAAAGGATTCATCAGTGGGTGATGGATAAAGAAAATACGGTGTACACGCCAAATGCAATATTGCTCAGACATAGAAAAACAAAATCTGATTATTTGCAGCAAAGCCGATGGAAATGGAGGGCATCGTGTTCAGTAAAACAATCCAGGTACGGACAGACAGATACCACAAACTCGTGGAAGTGAAAAGTGTTGATCTTATTAAAGTACATAGTGGATTGGTGGATGCTAGAAGCCAGGAAGCATCCGAGGGGGGAGGATGCCAGGAGGCTGGATTGCAGGCACCAAAATATTATAAGATAGAAAGAATTAGCTCTACTGTTCTATAACATTCTAGAGGCATTATGGATGACTTGAATTTATTATATATTTTAAAAAACTAGAAGAGCCCGAAGTTTCCCCAAAATATGAAAATGATAAATGTTTGAGAAAATGATATAGCTAAGTACCTTGATTGAATTGTTATGTGTTATATCCACGTATCGAATCACCATACTGTGCCTCGTGCATATGTGAAAGGGGTGTGTCAATGAAGACAAAGGCAAAAACTGCTCATGCGATCCTGTCAAGCAGATGGGGGGGGGTCATGAGAAGGACTGAGGACTGCATGCCTGTTTCCCATGCTTCCGCTGAAGTCTGGTGACATTTTCTGGGACAAGTATCCATAACTTACAGACAGGTGCCAGGAAGTGGAAGGGGGACTGTTCAGGAGGAAGGAGGGAGGGAGACGAGTGTGTAATGGAGGGGATAGGATCATAAACTTGTATACATGTATGAAAATGGCTAAAGTACAAAACCAGAGCACACTGATGGTCCTAATTGTTAGGGAAGATGCCCTCCCAGCAGGGAATTCACTTATTCACTGCTGGGGGAAATGCAAATGGGACAGCTGCTTTGAAAGCAGTTTGGGAAACGTTTATAACGCTAAATACCATCTTCCCATAGGATGTAGAAATGGTATCCCTGGGTACTAACCAGTATACTTAAAAATGACGGTTCCCCAGAAGCTAATAGGGAGTTTTACTCAATGCCATCAAAACTAGAAGAAAGTAAGACTTCTGTTAGTAGGTAAATGAATTAACAAAGTGGTGTATCCACAGCGTGGAGTTTTATTCAGGAATGAAAAAGAGTGGGTTATTCCGGTGGGCAAAGGAAGCTGAACCCAAATACATACTGCCAACTGGAAAAGTAAGTCTAATGTGGCTGCATACAGTAAGGTTACGTTTATATCACGTTCCATGCAAAAGAGATGGGAAATAGATCCATGACTGTGTGTGTGTGTGCGTGCATGCATGCGTGCGTGTATGTGTGTGTGTGCGCGTGCATGTGCCTGTGTGTGTGTGTGATGAGGAAGCAGTTTGGTCCAGGGGACTTGGAGGAAGGCAAAACTATTCTGAAAAACACTATCATAGTGCATTTGGAAATGACCAGAACTCGTCATTTGATGCCCCACAAGCACTTCTGCGTCAAGGAGGTTGGAGGAATCCCAGGACGGAATGCAGAATGCAATGAAACCAGGTACCTATAAGACGCCCGGATGAGCCCAGCAGGACACCCAAGGAGCCACAGATCAGTTCCAGCGATGGAAACTTCTCAGAGGAAACAGATCAACAGTTCGGACACTGGCTGCTGGGACTGAGCAATTAAGTAAATTAAAGCCAGATGGAAGGAGCTAGCTTTCTAACAGTCTGAGCGGGAGGTTACAGGAGCAAGGGGAGAAGGAGATAATTAGGATAATAGATTAATTCATGTGGGGATGGGGCAAAGATGGAAAAATCAGTATGCATTTATGTTTCACTTGAAAGAGACACGGATGGGTCTATGTGGAAATGCATATATATATATACATATATATATGTATATATATATATATACACATGAGTTAGAGTGCACCCATGCACTTTCTCATTCTGTCATCTAAAGATACCCAGAAATAAGGAAACAACAGTAGAAAGGAATACACCCAAGGCCCTAAGATCATTCTCCAATACAAAAAACCCGAGCTTCCTTGAGACCTGGGTGTAGGGTGGGGAAAAGAAAAGGTGAACCTGGACCATCTTGGAATGCTAGATACGAGAACGTGACAGCCAAATCATGCATGCACACATATGCGCACCCGCACATGCATGCACATACATGTACCCACACATGTGTGTGCACATGCACATGCATGCATACCCATGTCCGAACAGCACACAGTGATAGACGGTGTGTCAGAGAGATACCAGGAGCCAACAGAAACAGCTCACGTGGCTAATGCTTGGATATGTTGAGCAACAAGTGAATGAGGTTGGAGTCGCTGCTAATTCAATGTATATAATCCATATCCATGAGTCCATACTGATGAAAATGATAGAATATTATAGATGGATGATAGAAAAACCTCCTTTGCAGAAAAACTGAAAAATAATGTGTATGAATATATATCTCAGGGAGGGAAGACATAGAGTGAGGTATGGGGAGAGGAGAGGAGGAGGTATGATCGGCTTCCAGCAGACCACCAGGCGTGACATGGGCAATGCTGAGTCTCATTATCTAGTTCTCTCTCTTCTCTATGGTGTGGTGAGACTAACTCCTTACCTCTGTGGCTCTCCTTCCACACTCCCATGGTGTGATGGTTAATTTTTGTTGTCAACTTGACCTTTCAAATTCTTGGGTAGGTCTTTCAGGATGTTTATAGTAAGGCAGCCTCTCAGTAGGGGGCAGGATGCAAAGAAGTTCAAAGAAGCTGGAAGTAAACATCCTTTCCTGTGTGGGCAGTGCAGGAAGGAAATTCCAGAGACTCAGGAAGCCATTAAGTCTGGGATAGAATTGCAAGACCCCTCCCTAGGGCTATATAAAGGTGAAAGAATTCTTTCCTTGCCCCTCCTGCCTGTTCCCTGTTCTGTGTGTGTGGTGTAGGTGATGTGTTTCTCTCTCTGCTTGGACCTGTGAAAGAGAGCCAGCCTCTTTTGCTGTTATGGAACTTCCCCTCAAACTGTAGTTTCAATAAATACTTTCCTCCCCCAAATTGTGCCTGGTTTGAAGATTCATCCCAGCAGCATGTGGCTGACTGTGACACATGGCCTCTGACCAATTATGGGGGAAACCAGGAGAAAATCTCAACTGACTTGATGGACATTCTACAAAGTATCTGAGTAACCCTCAAATTGCTCAGGTGATGAGAAATGTTCCTGCTAACAGATGACACAAACAGTACGGGAAGGTTGGGGCTGGGGTCCACAGGGATTTTTTTGTACTAACTTTTCAACTTTCTGTGCATCTAGAATTATTCTAAACCAAATGATTATTTATCATATGTACAGCAGACATCCTATGGAGTATAATTGGAAAGACTTTCATTTTTTAAAACTTTATTTATGAATTTATTTATTTATTTGCAGGGGAGAGGAAGAGAAGAGACACACCAGGCTCTCTTGCTGCTGCAAACTAACTTCAGATGTATCTGTCACTTTGTGCATCTGGCTTTACATGGGTGCTGTGGACTTGAGCCTAGGCCTTTAGGCTTTACAAGCAAGTGCCTAAACTTCTGAACCATCTCCCCAGCCCGTGAAAGGCTTTCTTTATAATGAACAATTGGTTTCCACTATTACTTTTTCATTTTTAAAACTTGTGCTAGATTTCCTAGCCTGTTCAGTAAAGTGATGATGGATACACAAGGTTTTATTATTATGCACACAATAAAATTATCACTATGTTGATCTTAAGATTGTCCTTACAGAAAAATCCCAAAATATCCCAAGATGATTATTAGAAAACATAAGATAATTCAATAAGGTTTCTAGATACCAAATTAATTTCAAAAATAACTGCTTATTTATACAAGCAAAAAAGATACGAAAATATCAATTATTTAAAATACCCCATTACTATGTTTTCAAAATATAAGCAAGAATGAAATTTGGTTCACTTATCTCATAAATTAATAGATTTGAAGGATAAATATCATTTCTATGGCAAACAGTAAATTGTATAGTGAAAATAACTTCAGAACTTATGATTTCTCAAAAACCTAAAAATAAATCTTCCATATGACTCAGCAATATAATGACTAAATTCTGGAACTAGCCTAGGTGTCCAACAGAGAAATGGGTAAGGAAAATGTAATATATATTCACAAAGGAAATTAATATTGCACTCAAAAGTAAAAAAAATTATATGAGCTGGGAAGACTGCTTAGGAATTAAAGGCATACTTGCAAAGCTTGCCATCCATCCTGGGTTCAATTCCCAAGACACCCATCGAAGCCAGATGCAAATGTTGGCTAAGTGTCTGATGTTCATATGAAGTGGCAAGAAGCCACGTACACACACACACACACACACACACACACACACACACACACACAAATGAATATTCAAAAGTATGAAAAGTTAAATTTCAAATTAAAATAATTACTCTCAAATTAGTGAGCAAATTCATAGCAATTCCAATCAATACCTGGAAGTTTTTTGGGGGGCGGAGAGGGATGCATGTGTCACGCAAGTTCCTTGAAAGTCTAGTACAAAAATACTCAGGGAAATGGAAAACTCCAAGGGTAATCTAAATATATATGGGTCACTTGTCTTATCAGATATGAAGATCTATTCAAACAGCATAAAAATTAAACAATGGTATGTCCGCACAGAAAGGCAACTGAGTCACCAAGAACCAATTCCATCACAAAGAAAAGTGTGGGTTTTTTACATGTGTGTGTTGGGGGAGGGTGAACACACACATGTGTGGAAGTGTCCATGAGATCAGAGGTTAATGATGGTTGTGTAACTCAGTTACATTCCACTTTTTTTTCCAAGGTAGGGTCTCACTCTAGGCCAGGTTGACATAGGTGGCCTTGAGCTCACCGTGATCATCCTACTTCTGCCTCCTGAGTTATGAGATTAAAGATATGCACCACCATGCCCAGCCCACCTTATTTTTTGTGGCAAAGTTTCTCACTGAATCCAGAACCTCTAGACTAGCTAGCCAGCAAGTCCTAAGGATTCTCCCATCTCTGCCTCCAGTTGGAATTAGAGGTACACACTGTCATGCTTAGCTTTTATAAAGGAGAGTTTGCTGGCAAGATGGAAGCCGTTTTTCTGCTTGACATAATCATAGAAGTACAGCTCATTTCTCTAGATGGGTTAGATGCAGATCACGCACATGAGGAGGAAATTATACAATGGTCTGGAATTCAAAACTATTGTGGCCATTTTAGAATCCATGACCCCCATACTTTATGATGCCTACAAACAAAATTTTCATTTTCTCAATATTTAGTAAAACTTAGGGGCTTGGGATGTAGATCAACAGTACAGTGCCTGCCTGGCACGGACAAGTCCCTGGGCTCAATCTCCTGCACTGAAAAAGGAAATTATTCTTGGCCAGTACTCTGGAGACCAGCCTGAGCTACGTAGCAAAGATCCCAAATATCAAAAATGATAAATTCAAACAAAATGCAAGGGCAAAAAATGAGCAAGGCTGTGTTAAGATTCCACATTCTTATGACCTGTAAGAATGTAAGAATGTAGTGGTTGTTATAGTTTTTTTTTCAGATAACGTCCTTGGCATCTGTCGTAGTCAGCCACACACTGCTGGGATGAATCTCAAAACCAGGCAGTTTATGGGAGGAAAAGATTTAAGAAGCTACAGATTCAAGAGAAGTTCCACAATGCTTATGAAAGAGGCTTGCCCCTTTTCACAGGTCCAAGCAGAGAGAGAAACCTACCACCACCACCACACACACAGCAGCAAACAGGCAGGGGAGCAAAGGGAGAGAAATCTCCTTTATATATAGCCTTAGGATGGGGTCTTGTTACCCTTTCCCAGACTTAATGGCTTCCCCAGTCTCTGGAATTTCCTTTCTTCACTGCCCACACATGAAGGGATGTTAATTTCCAACTTTCCTGAGTTTCTTTACATCCTGTCCCCTACTGAGAGGCTGTCTTCCTGTGAACAACATCAGAAACCCATGCAAGATAATTAAAAAGATCAAGTTGACAACAAAACCTAAGCAGCACAGCATCCTAGCCAAGAGAGAAAGAAAGTGTTCAGTGCTTAGAATGAGCCAGTGCTTGAGGAATCAGCTTGGACCACATTGGAGGTCCCAGGACAATCTTGAGGGTCATCCTGAAAAAAATTGGTTTGGGGGGGGGCTGGGAGATAGCTCAGTGGATAAAGTATTTCCCACACAAACCTGAGGAACTGAGTTGGAATTCTCAGCAGGGTGTGCCTGGAATCCCAGCATTGGGGTGGTGCTGGTTGAATCGGTGAGCTCCAAGTCAGAGAGAGACCCTGTCCTAAAATAAGGTGGTGAGCGATTAAAGATGGCATGTAGCATGATGAAACCACACACACACACACACACACACACACACACACACTCACACTCATACACACACAAACTCATACACATACCACACACTCATACACACACACTCACTCATACACACATTCATAGACACACTCATACATACACACACTTCACTCATATACTCATACACACACTGCACTAGCATGAGCACATGTACCCACACACACATGAACATCTGCACATGCAAACACACCTGGTATTCTTGCATCTAACACTTCATCTCTAGAAGTGTTTAAAGTGTTTTTGGGGGGGCTTTTGAAACTATTCAGTCTGCTTATGAGGGAAAGCCTTGGCTCAGACACCTGGAAGTCATGTAAATTGCTGACATTTTCAATTTCAGGGTGAGATATCTTTTAATTTCAGTCTGCATTCTAAGAATTCATGTGAACAGGTTTCTGCCAGCTAGTCCGGGAACTTTTATTTGGAAGAGCAAAATTTTACACTCACTGCCCATTTCTTGGAAGAGGATGCCGAATAGAAACACATCTACTTAGCGGCTTATATTGGATGTCTTTTCAACATTGATTGTTATTTTTGCTGATTCAGAACTCCTCCTGTTGATCTGCGACTGTGACTGGATTGGATGAGAGATTGGTGTGAAGAAGCTGGTCCACAGTATGTCTGCTCAGATGAGCCAGAAGTTTACTTTCTCTTTCTTATTTGTGTGTGTGTGTGTGTGTGTGTGTGTGTGTGTGTGTGTGTGTGTTTGGTGTGCATGCATGTATGCATGTTCATATGTGTGTAAGCACAGGTAGGTATAAATACATGTGTGTGTGTACATACAGAGGTCAGAGGATGACCTTGAGTGACATATTAAGGAATGCTGTCCATCTCCTTTTGGACAGGATCGCTCACTAAACCCAGCGTCAGCATCACCTGTTAGGCCGAGGGGTCCTCCTGCTCCCAGGATTGGGATCATAGGTGTATGCCACTATGTCCAGCATTTACATGGGTGCTTGGGGTCCAGCTCAGGTCCTCATGCTTATATCACAGGCACTTTGCCCAGTGAACATCTCCCCAGCCCAGAAATTTATCTTTCTATGAAGTAATTGGCAGAAGAGTCTGTCCAGGACTGTGATGGATGAGTGGTATAGAATTCCAGGATCCCTGCTGGGCCTCTGGTAGGCACTCATTTACCCAGTGCTTGGTCCCTCAGTGACATCCCTGCCGGAGGCATGGGGCACTGAAAGTGTACCTCTTGGGCAGAACTCTGATGTGTGGTTATGCCTCTTGTTCTAATCATGTACCATAAGCATTGCCTGTCCAGGGACCATGACTCAGTGCCCCACACAGTCACTGTAGGCTTTGGGATGCAGGAATGACATATGTTCCCTGCCTACGGTGGAGTACCTTCTACACAATGTCCACAAGTCCACCCTAAGTACTGTCTGCAGAATCAATTATAGGTTGTTTCTTTTTTCTTTTCTCAGTATTTGGCAAAAGTTAGGGGCTTGGGATATAGATCAGCAGTACAGTGCTTGCCTAGCATGGACAAAGGCCTGGGTTCGGTCACCTGCACACCAAACACACACACACACACACACACACACACACACACACACACAGAATGTTTTATATTTTGTAATTTTTTTTTTGATCCAGGGCCTCACACTCTAGCTCAGGCTGGTCTCACTATATCCCAGGAGCTGTGAGCAGAGCCACCGTGCTAAGACTGCCCATGGCTTGTAGAATACTGGGGAGGGGTGTCCAGGTGGAGGACAGGGCGCTGGACAGGGGCCATCCCAGAGAAGAGATAAATCCCATCACACACACCTGTAATCCTAGAATTTAAGAGGTTTAAGAGTGAAAAGTCATCCTTACCTACATAGTAAATTTTAGGTCAGCCTGGTCTACAGGAGACCCTGTCTCAAAAAAAAGCAAAAGTAAAAATAATTTTTAAAAAATAAGTAAATATCAGGGCATGGTGGCACTCGCCTTCAATCCCAGCACTCAGGCGGCAGAGGTAGGAGGATCACGAGACCAGCCTGAAGCTACAGAATTCCAGGTCAGCCTGGGCTATGGGCTAGAGTGAGACCCTACCTCAGAAAGCCAAAAAATAAATCATAAGTAAATAAATCTGAGTAGTCCCCTTGTCATCCTTGAACCACTGAGCATAGCAAAGGTTTGTGGAAATGAACTAATATTAGACCATATTGCAAGTATCAGACTAAACCCTGAAAGGACAGACCTACAGTGAGGAGCACAGCAAAAGACTTGAAACTGAATTCAGATTAAACAAAATTCGTGGGTATATACAAGGCTTCTAAAACCTAAAAACAAAATCTTCCAAAGCATTGTAACAGAACACAGAGTTCAGGCAATGTAACATCAATAATGCTCCAGATGTATTTTAAAAAAATCACATAGCATACAAACAACAGATAACCAAGGAATGCCAGCAGTTCTTACAGAGAAAGGCAGTTAACAGTTGAAAACACTGAAAGTCCCTGGCTGTTGAAACAAACACACAGAAAAATTGACAAAGCAGCTATTATAAATTGGTTCCCTATGGGGGAAAAAACTTAAAATGAGCTGCACAATAAGCATTCTCAGAAAAGAAATAGAAACCGTAAAAAAAGAAATCGGAAAGGGAAGCACATTATCTGAAATAAGAGATGGCTCACTGGGGTCAGTGGAATAACGAGAGGACACAGGAAAGAATCTTGAAGATGGATGAGAAAAATGAAAACGGAGAAGGGGAGAGAAAAGGTGATATCTGAGCAGGGACAGACTGGGGGTTCTATGGACCAAAATTTAAACAGAACACGAGCTGAAATAAGCCACTTCCACAAAACAAATATTGCGTGGTTTCTCTCATATGTGGAAAATAGCATAGTAAAAAGACACAAAAATCAAAAGGACTGTGTAGGATATGGAAGGAGAAAACAGGGAGTGAGAAGAAGTAGAGGGGTTGAGTTTGATTGAAATATATACAAGTACGGAAACATCATCATGAAGACCCTTTGTACAATTAATATACACTAATAAAGCCAAAATATCCATATACATGGAAAGAGAGGGGGGAAATGGGTCCCTGCAGGACAAAGGAAAATGGGGAGAGGGGAGCTGTTGGAAACTATTTGGGTGCCATTCAGAGATTCATCCTAAAACGCTGAGTGTGCCCACAATTAACCCTATGGGATTACTTCCAGTTTACTGGAGACTCAGTGAATAAAATAAGTTGTTTTAAGGGTATCACGGAGATGCCATCAACCAGAATGTGGGGAACTTCATAGAATGAACAACCGACTGTCTTCAGTAAGTAAATTTCAAGAAAACAATTGAAGTAGGAACTGAGGAGGGGACCCAATGGAAGTATTGACAAAACGCAAGACGTCTGGTTCCAACAATTGGACTTCGAGTGAATATAACAAAAGAGGGAAAATTTGAGCACTTGAGAAGCTATTGGATGGTTTTTAAAGCTTTCTCTGTTTTTTTCCAAGTATAATATAAAGGCATCATGGCTATGTTTCAAAGAAGAATGCTTATCTTTTTAAAAATGCTGAAATTAACTTTATGAAAAAAAAAACTAGGCAGCTTTACTCTAAAATAATATCAAGGAGAAAGGAGTTCTCTGATGAAATAATGATTCGGTAAATGGTCACGAAGGGGGTTCAAGTTAAAATTCTCTTTCTTGTAAATAGCAACTATACCTTTAAAATTACTGAATGCAGTAACTTTTTTCCAAACTATTGTGGCACCCTGTTAAAATCAATTGAATAGGTTTATTCAAATACACAAAAAATAGCCAACTGATCTTTCTCTGTATGTCTTTCTAGTGCACATTGTTGATGGTGGTGATGGTTTTCAGTGAGCTTCCTGAACTAATTCAATCAAATCCATCTTTATATCATATATCTAGAGAGATAGATAGATGATAGATAGATAATAGAGACAGACAGACAGACAGACAGATAGATAATTCGCTGAGATGCAGTTAGCAAAAGATCTCAGATATGCCCTTAAAATTCCTCAATTCACTAAGTTTCTCAGCTTTGCCCAAGGGTGCTGTATGCAGGCTGGGGGCCCACCTTGTTGGGTCAACAAGGCAGTGTGCAGTTCTGCTCAGTCTTCACTTCCTGCTTGTGGAGTCTCAAGGTTATCCAGTGAAAGAGATTGTCTAAGGTCATTACTAAGCATGCACACAGACCTGCTAATGTGTGAAACCTTTTAGCCTTCCATGAATGTGTCTGAGCTTTCATAACCTTTATAAAGGTTTCATTTTGTAGCTTTTTCTTTTACTTTTATTGTCCATAATGAGTTACATTGTTTAGTGGGCCAACCATGAGTTGTTATCCCCAATTCCCCATTGCCCCCCTTCCCCATCCCCAGTCAGCTGGATATCCTCCTCCGTGGGCCGTCTGGATCAGTCTTTGTGGTAGGGGACCATGGATAGCCTAGTATTCAGCCAGGTTCTCCTGACCCAACACATTTTTGGTGAGTTTTTGCTAGCCTCGACAGTTACCAGCATCTCAGGACAATGCCATAGCAAGCAACCGACACTGATCGCTTTGACGATGACCTTGAGAAAAGGTCATTCACAGTAAGTTTCAGATCAGGCCAAATAAAGACAAAAATCAGTGGCTGGTGAGAAAGCTCATTGGATAAAGAGCTTGCCATTCAAGGATGAAGACTGAAGTTCAGATCCCCAAGGTCCATGTAACTGCTGGGACTCCGGCACTCAGGGAACTCTGGTGTAAACTGGCTGGCTAAATCCATGAGCTCTGGGTTCATGTTAGAGAAAGACAACTAAGGTGGAGAGCAACTGAGGAAGAAGCAATATCATCCTTTGGCCTCCCCACACATGTTCACATATGCACACGTGCAGATGAATGCATTCACACACATACACATGCAAAAGATAAATAATGTCAAAACCAACGAGTGACGTATTCCAGGGAACTCCCAGATCTTTTAAGTGATGACAATCATAAACAAATGTGGGCTTCCTGGAGTTCCAACTCCAGACCATTGGTTTCACAGTTACTGTGATGGTGAGTCTGAGTCCAAACCAGCTGCAGAACTGAGAAGAGCCTGGAAGGTACACAGAAAGTAAAGATGCACTGAGTTTCTGTTCATCCTGACAGTCATTTCTGCTTGAGTTGTTGAAAGCCTCGGTTATCTTTCTGCATTCTAAAGACGTTCTTTGGAAATATGGTGCCAGAATTCTTTTGGTGGACTTCACTACACCACTCTGGAAGTGCTTCCCCCAGAAATGACGCTTTTAACATGGTCATTAGTTAACCATTAATCCACAGCACATGGTCTGAACCACAGGGAGGACCTATGACAGACCATCCTGTAAGTGTCAACATGATGCTTTAACAGACTATGCTTTCAGCACTTGCTAACAACTTACCAAGACTGATATGTCCAAAATTTTGTTAAGGATTTTTTTAATAGTATTTATTTATTCGTTTGTTTGTTTGAAAAAGAGAGAATGCCAGAGTTAGTTGCCACTACAAACAAAACTCCAGATGATGCATGTGCCACTGGGTGCATCTGGCTTCATGTGGGCACTGGGGAATTAAACCTGGGCCTTCAGGCTTTGCAAGTAAGTGCCTTTAACCACTGAGCCATCCCTTCAGCCCTTGGTAAGGATTCTCAACTTAATTTTTATTGTTCTACTCTGCAACTTTACTTGAGGGAGAGTGGAGCTTGCTAACCACTCCCCCCACATTTTAGCACAGTGAATCTCTTGTTGGAACTACAAACATCTTGTGAGAAAAATATATTTATGTGGTTCAGATAGGCCAGCAGTACATTGTTCAGGGGGCTCAGAAAGGTGTGTTAAAACTTGGAGTAAGAGGCACTGCATTGATATCAAATACATATCCTTTGATTTTTAAGACAACCTTAAAAATATTGATGGTATTTGTATCTCCTAACAAGGAAGTTTGACATATGTTGTCGTCAGCTTTCTAGTTGCTGTGCAGATAGAACCCAAGCAAAGGCGGCTTGGGAGGAATGGGTTTATTTGGCTTACGGGGAGACTCCATCCTGGCAGGGAAAATGATGGCATGAGCAGAGGGCTGGACATCACTTCTGCCACAGCACTGCAAACAGCGGCAGGAAGGTGTGCCAAACACTGGCAAGGGGGAGCTGGCTTATAACCCCCATAAGCCCATCCCCAACAACAAAGCTCCAGCAAGGTTCCAATATCCAAACTGCCATCAGGTGGGGATCAAGCATTCAGAACACATTCATTTGTTTGTGGGGGACACCTGGATCAAACCATGACAACATACTGGTAGGTGAGATCTAGAAGTTACCTGGCCTCAGAAACAAAAGAAGCTGATTAACTATTTTAAAGACCTAATAAACCGAGTGGGGTTTATTGATTTACTTAGTTATTTAATTTATAGACAGGATCTCTATGATTTGCTTCAGTTAGTCTCATACTTGAGATCCTCCTGTCTCAGACTTATGAATGCTGAGATTATGGATGTGTAGACCACTATGTCCATTGCCAACGAGGAATGCAAAGTCCACTTAATGTCCAAAACTCAGTTAATATGATTCAGTATGGAATAAAGGGCAAAAGCCATAAGATCACACACACACACACACACACACACACACACACACACACACACACACACGCACGCACGCACACACACAACATTAAAAAAAAGCTGCCAGATTTTATGATTAAAAACACAAACTAGGCACGGAAATGAACTTAGTTAATCTGATAAAAGCCCAGAGCTTTCATTACATCTAATGGTGAAAAACTGAAGGTTTTCCTAAACATCAAAACTAAGGCAAAAATGTTTTGCCGTTTCTAGCTCAAATTTGACTAGAAGTTCTATCTAGCACAACTATATTGGGAAAAAGAAAATGAATGCATCCAGCTATGAAAGGAAGTAAAATCTTTAATTTGATTTACTATGATCTTGGACATAGAAAAATACCAGAACATTCAAAAGAAAAGATTATAAATAAGCAGCGACTCAACAAGACCTCTTGTGTGTTGGAAATTGTAAATAACATACAGAATCATTATTTAAATTAATTAAAAGTTCAAGAAGGAAATGAAAAATGAGTAGTATAGTCAGAAATTAATATAAAATCAGTTTATACATACAAATAATGAACAAACCAAGAATAAAATTAAGAAACCAATTTAATTTTTAATAGCATGAAAAATTAAACACCTGAAGATAAACTTACCAAAAATTACACAGTTGGTATGCTAAAGCACTATTAAATATCTTTGAAAGAAATTAAAGGTCTTAATAAGTATAAATGAAAAATTACCCAATGTTCATAAAAAATTTAATGTTATTTAGGTAGCAATGCTCTTTGAGTTGTTCTGCATATTCAATGCAATCTCCACCAAAATTCAAGCTGCCATTTAAAAATTAACATGATGCTCTTATAATTTATGCATAAATTCAGGAAGTGCCTGATCATCAATAAAGCATAAACATGGGTGTTAGCAGAAACAACATGAAATATATATCTCTATATAGAAACATGGGAAAAATAAGCAGTAAGATTTTTTTTTAAATCTGAAAGCTATCCACTCTGACTCGGTGGGAGATCAGAAAGTAATCAAAGATGTACAGCAAGAAAGAAAACTCACATCAAAGGAAGAGCCAGCGGAGGGACATGTTGTGGCATCCTTCCTCATCCTTGCCTGCTCCCTCCCGGGCAGAGGCAGGTGGTGGTTGGCTCTGTAGAGGCACTGGATTCCACACTCTGCACAAGCGTGGAGGGAAGCGCTGCCCTTCCTTGCAAGTTGGTGTATGGATCTGTCTGACCACTCTGAGGCCTCCCTGAAGGACAGACTCATACACGGTTCAGTCCTAAAGAACGTGGAATGCATGCAGCAAGTGTGTCAGAAGTTGCACATATTTTACATTGGGCAGGACTTCATACACAGACATCTAGGGCAGAAAACTGCGGGCAGAGACTTTAAAATAGGTCCTTTGGAATCTAGAGCAGAGGCTGGAGTGAGACTCTGTGGGAATTCAAGATACTAAAAACTCAGCCACATACATGGGAAGGAGTTGCAAAGCTATGGTTATCACTCTAAAAAGACCTCCTGTGGTCTGAAATTTACACCTGAGACTTAGAGCAAACTAGTGGGTCGGTGATGAGCAATGAGCAACTGTCACAGGGTTCTACTCATAGGAGACACCTGGAATGCCAAATTCTCTACAGAGAGAAGATGCCAGTGGTTGCCGAGGGGAGCTAGGAAAGGGGAGAGACTGCTGATAAATGTCCTGCAAACAGGTAGTGGTGATGGTTATACAACATTGTGATTGTTGTTAAATAACACACTTAAAATGGGCTAAAATGATAAATGTTATTTATATCTATTTTACAACAATATAAAGTTATTGAGAAAAATATTGGGCTCCTACTTCCCAATATCAAAGCTTAATGCAAAGCTCTCATAATTAAGATAGTTTGCTCTTGGTTGAAGAGCAGATTTAGAAACAATGACTCACTGAAAATCTTCACATTTATGGTCAATGGGATTTTATGTAAATATAAGAGGTAAAATGATAAATCTCTAAATGAAAATCATAGGAATGAATATATTCATGACCATGTGTAGGCAAAACCATCTTAGTTAAGACAACAAAATCATAATTTAAAAAGAAAAAAATCTATATATTTACATTGGACTATTCCAAAATTCAAAAAAGAAAAAAATTGTGCTACAAATATCATTCAAGAAAATAGAAAAAAAAGTTAAAAAAATAAACTTCACAGATTAAAAGTAACATTTGAAAAAAAGAGTAATATTTGAAAATAAAAACTATCAAATGGGCTTTTTAGCCATACCATAGAAGGAATGTATAACTCAATAACAGAACAAATATCACAGTTTAAAATGGGAAAATGATATGAACTAACATTTCTCTAAGGAAGACACCAAAATGACCAGTAAGCATATGAAAATATGCTGAGTATTTCTTTGGGGAAATACAAATAAAAACTCCAATGAGCTACCACTTCATGTCTCCCAGGACAGTTCAGATAAAGAAGACATAAGCTGTTTTGTGTTGGCAGAAGTTGGAGAATTCTGAACCTTCACATACTGCTGGTGGGATTGTAAAACAGTACAGCTGCTGTTAAGTTTTACACATAGATTTACAATATGACCAAGCGATTTCCACTCCTAGGTATATTTTAAGTGAGCATTGGAAAGATCGGAAGAATCCCAAATGCCTACCAACGTATGAATGAATAAATACAGTGAGGGCATATCCAGCAATTTACACTTTCTTTAGCAATTAAACACTAAGACATGGGCTGGGAGATGACCCAGCAGCTAAAGTCACTTGCTTGCAAAACCTTCTGGCCTGGGTTCATTTCCCCAATACCCACATAAAGCCAGATGCAGTGAGTAGCGTATGCACCTGCAATTCTTCTGCAGTGGGAGGAGACCCTGGTGTGCCCATATTCCTCTCTTTCTCTCTTTCACAAATAAAAATATTTCTTAAAAAGTAAGCCACGTTCTCTTTATTGCATGCCAAGAAATGGATGAGCTTCAGAAACATCTTTTGCATATGTGTGTGTGGTGTATATAGATATTTGTACATTTGTGGGCACAAGCTGTGCATATGTGTGTAGGCCAGAGGTTGATGTAGAGTATCTTCCTCAATCACTCCCTGTGATGGTTAAGTTTTGATGTCAACTTGACCTTTCAAGTAATCTTGGGTGGGTCTCTGAGGATGTTTACAGGAAGGCAGCCTCTCAGTAGGGAGCAGGCTGTAAGGAAGCTCAAAGAAGCTAGAAGGAAATATCCTTTCCTGTGTGGGCAGTGAAGGAAGGAAATTCCAGAGACTCAAGAAGCCATTAAGTCTGGGATAGAATTGCAAGACCCCACCCTAGGGCTATATAAAGGTGAAAGAATTCCCTCCTTGCCCCTCCTGCCTGTTCCCTGTTTTGTGTGTGTGGTGTAGGTGATGGGTTTTTCTCTCTGCTTGGACCTGTGAAAGAGGGCCAGCCTCTTTCGCTGTTATGAAACTTCCCCTCAAACTATAGTTTCAACAAATACTTTCCTCCTCCAAATTGTGCCTGGTTTGCTGATTCATCCCAGTGGCATGTGGCTGATTACAACACTCCCCATCTTATTTTTTTGAGATATGGTCTCTCACTGAACAATTCAGTGAGACTAGCCAGTTAGCAGGCCCTGGGGATTTGCTTGTCTGTGCTGTCCACCACTGGTATTATAGGATTGTGCCCACTATGTCCAGCAGTTATGTAGGTGCTGGGGATCTAAACTCGGGTCTTTACATTTGTGTGCCAAGAGTTTTACTGCCTGAAAGTTCTCCCAAGGCCCCTTGTAAACATTTTTTTTAAGCGGGAAGAAATCAGTCACAAAAAACTACAGTGAGCATAATTTTCTTTCTGTGAAATATCCCAAATAGCCAAATCTGCAGAAAAGGTAGTCTACTCTCTACGGAGGCCTGAGGAATGTGGGCATGAATTAAGCATAAATGTTGCTGGGCTGAATGACACTTTTGGAGTAATGAAAACCTATCTAAGGTTGATGATGGTGATGTTGGCCCAACTCTAGAAAACCATAAAATCATTAAATAGTACACTTCAATGAGTGGGATGTATCATGTGTGGACCACGAGACATAGGAAACAGGAAGGGAAGAGAGGAGGAGATATGTGACAGGGCACATAAGGGACAGAATATAGGGGGTGGGAGGGTCTTGAAGGGTCTAGGGAAGGTAGGGAAAGGAATCATATATAACTTAAGACAATATGAATCCCAGCCATAGAGACCTTCCTCTTCTATATATAGTCACAATAAATGGAGAAGAGGGAACAGTCTGGACAGAAAAGCCCTGTAGAAGATGGAACAAACTTGAACCTAAAATCACGGGCTCTGACTGGTAAATCCCAGCCCCAGAGTTGGGTGACTCCCCACAGTGAGGTGTTGGTTAGACACAACCATGAGGTCTCCATAACAAAGCGTTGCCAAAGCACTTGGTTATCTGCCTGAGTTAAAAAGGTAAGACCCTGTTGCTGAAGATACCACAGGCTGTGGGAACAGGGTCACTACACTGGAACTCTTCCCTCCTGGCTTAGCCTCATGGCCCCGGAGGCACTATGGGAGCTGGTGGGAGACAACAATTACCCACAGTGCAAATAAGCAGGGGACTCAGCAAGCTAGGAACTGGCCAATTTGGAATACACCCCTGAGCAATAGTGGCACCTCTTTAATTTCTAAATTTTTATTTCATTTCATTTTTGTGCTGTAGTTTTCCTATCTGAAAACGTAGCGTATTGGCAATATATATGATGAAAAATGGATTATTACATTGTGGAGAAGACAGGGAAAGGTTTTTATGATGTCTTTACCATGGGCTACCTATGTGACTTTGGCCAATGAGTACACCTTCTTAAAAGCCAGACTTCAGCTTTGTTTTGTATAAAAGTATATCTGATGTTTTTGAGGAGTGCAGAATAAATAAATAATCAATACACAAGTTCCAGAAAGGTTCAAATAAATTTACAGAATGTTTTCATTTTATTTTCTTCATGGAGATTTGAAATAGGCGTGGCTCTCCTGATCACTCTGGAAATAACGGCAGTAAAAATGCCATTGAAATATGCTCACACAAGCATCTCCCAACTGACTTGGGTCCAGGGTCTCTGGCTACCCACAGAGCCATGTGGAAAGGAGAGGCAGGCTGGGAAACCCCAAACCAGGTCCTTTAACAGCTCACCAGCCCCACTACCCTTCAGTTGAATGCAGAGATGCCCAGTGTGGTTGCAAACGGGTTCTTGTGCTACAGTTGAAGTAGCTGGTCTATAAGTACTCTTTGACTTCTGTGTGTAGCCCTTGTAAGCGGGTTAGAGTACAAGTTAGAATACAGGAATGGATGCTGAAGGCAAGGTTAATTGCTGTTTTCTTAAAGGGGAGGCAGAAAACCCTTCCCTGCCAATGTCAAGTGCAGATGTTTTCCAGTCATGGACCGCCTCTGCCTTGAGCAGTTCTCAAAACCCAGACATTCAGGTGAAAGGGGGCTCTGTCTAATTTCCTTCCATTTCCCCAGGCAATAATAGAACTCTCAGTGAATTTCTCGGCTGTTTCCTCTACCCAGCAGTTAACCCATGAGCCCTCCTGCTGAGCTTCCCTGGCAGCCTAGAGAAGGGACTCAGGGAGGGCTAGGGGCCAGGGAAATGGTACTTCTGTCCGCTGGTATTACTTCTGCTCACTTTTACTCCAAGGGCTGATTGTTAAAAATGAGAAATAGACCATCAGAGAAGACCTCACAGAGGAGGGCTTTGCTCAACCTGTTCAAACTGAGGATGAGAAAAGAAGGAAGGTAATAAAATAACAGTCTATAGGGGGAAAAAAGCACAACCAGGAAGCGTTCTTGGTTCTTGTTAGGAAAAGGACTCACGGAGTTGACTTCAGTTACAGAAATATATTTAGAAGTGAAATATAGAAAAGCAGCAAAAAAAGGAACTCAACAAATACTTATTGGCTCACTGGGTGAATGGAAGATGATTGGATGGATAGAAAGATGACGGATGATGGATGGATAGGAGGATGGATGGATGGACAGATGGATAGATGGAGATCACATCTGTTTTTATTCTTGTGGTATGTCCAGCTGCAGCAGGGAACACTCACCCATGTTGGCCAGATGAATGTCAGATATTCCACTCAGTCTTGTGTAGACTTCACGGGTCTCTTACTGATTCAGGAGCTTGCAGAGAGGGGTCTCTTCCTTGCCTGCTGTTACACGTGCACATGGTCATGCAAGCTGTCTCTATGGGATCTGAAGATTTAAACTCTGGTGGTCTTAGCCCCCTCAGACCCTCATGCATGTGCAGGAAGCACGCTTAACCACTCTTCAGTTTTTAATTGTGTCAAATTGAAATGTCTTAGTATTTTAACTAGAGCCTGGAGTTCCTTGTTTTGACTTGCATTTGGATTTCATGTAAATGTCAATATATGAAAGGTAATAATAAGTGTTTGAAAGCAGCATTGAAATAAATCATGTCAAAATGTGGAAAGGAAAAATAAAAGTTTTGTCACCGGCAGGTGGCACTCTTGGGAGGTGCTGCTTTTTCTGAGCTCTATAAGCCGTTCTACCATATTGGTAACCCTTAAGATGTGGTAGAAGTCTGAAAATTTGTAGTCAGAAGTGGAGAGTTCTAGGGAACCCTGGGATGTTCGTCTAGTGTTTGAAGTGATGTAAGGCCAGGTGCGAGAGATATTGGGGTCCTCTATTTCTCCTCTCTTGAATTTGCAGGCTCCACAAGGTGAACAGACCTCTTCTCACCATGATGTTAGGTTTTACCCCAGGCCAACCAACCATGCTGAAACCTCTGAAGTCAAGATTCAAAAGAAACTCTTCCCCTTGGTGAGTTGTTGGGCTCAGGTATTTTGTCAACAGGTAGCACTACATCTTTAGCCTTTTTTCCTTTTTTTTCTGCTTCTGAGAGATTAGAAAGGATTCAAATGAGTAATTGTATAATAGATATATTCATATGCAACTAGCTGAGACCAGGAAACAATGACAATTGAATAAAAATATACTCTTGTCACCCCAGGGAACTATGCCTTCAGAAGCACTCGAAGAATGTTCTGGAATTCATGCTTCAGTTTCCATTTTGTCATTTATAAAAGATATATGTTATTGGGCTGGTAAAATGCTCGACACAGAGTACACGTATGGTCCAGGTAAACAGCTTGTCCCATAGCAGGTATCGGTAAGAGCAGCTGTTTTTATGACTTGTGTTGGCATGGTTTGGGATAGAGTACAGACTTTGTATCCATGACTGGGATAATTCTGTCCCTTACTTTGTGACATTTAAATATGGGTAATGGCTTTCAGGTTCTGTGGTCAACTTCTCTCCTTTGTAACATGAACTGTGTCCATGGGATTAAAGGGTAGTTTGTCAAAGAACTCATGTGGTCCAATTCTCAAATACTTAAAGAAATATTAACTATTTTCATATTTTCAAAGTCTCATTTTCACATTTGGACCCTGAGGATTACATTTCGGAAACCATGTGACTTACCTAGACATGCAAGCACCCTTGGGCTCCACACCTGCTAACAAAGGTTAGGGTTTCTAAAGTCGCCATGTTGCTTTGTGAAGACCAGGTCAGATGGATCTGAGAATGGCAGACTGGTAGGTCAGGTGGTTCCTGCCTGGTCTGTCCTCTTTACACTGCATCACCTTGTTTCTCAGCCATACTCCATTGGAAAGCTGGCAGCAGCAGGGGTGGGGTACTCCCTGTGAGTTGTCAGGAAAAACTCCCATACCCCCCTGAAAAAAATTACAGCCTATTTCCAAGGATCTTGGTTGCCCAAGTCACCACATGCTTGGGCTGTAGGACACTGAGAAGTCAAGCTGGAGCTGAGATGGAAGCCTCCTCCCTGTTGACCAGCTGTCAAGATGCTGGAAAGAGCTATGCAGGATGTTGGGGGAGAAAAGTCATTCACAGTCTTAACCAGAGGTGGACCCTGTAAACTTCATGGCTCGCCAGCCAGGCCAAATGTGCCAACTGGTGCAATGGTGTCCGGTCTTTTATGGGAGAAATCAACTACTCTCTGATTGGATTTGAGGCCTGCTCCATGGAAGAGAATTCCTGCCTGGTACTGAAAACCTAATCATAGGCCTATGGCTGGAGAGGTCTCAAGCTCTGGAGGGTGGACTTCTAATGTTGTCTGGGTAAATGGATATATTATGTCCTCCAAACTTCCCTATAAATACTTATGTTTATGCCCATATATTAATGCTACCCTCACTTTTGGAATTAGTTTCTCTTTTCAGATGGTGCTGAATACCAAGGAGACTCAAAACTCACCAAAGTGCTGAAAAGAAATGATAGTGGAGTGTTCAGCACTAAGTGAGGCATCTCTGACTCACTCAGAGGCTCAGGGATCATTTCAGAATAGGTGGTAGAAAGTAAGAGCCAAAAGAAGGGGAGGAAGAGGAGTACTTTGCAACATCTTCTTCAGACAGACACAAAGTGACCATGGCATTCATGATTTCACAGTAGTCTATATATGCTACCTACACAGGACCTGCATCATAGGAGGGGAAAAATGATGATATCAAAAAATAGAAGAGAAATGAATTGGAAAGAAGGGGTTCAGTGGGAGGGAAACAGGAAGGGGGACAAAGGAGTATGGAGGGAGGGGATTACGATCAGAGTACATTGTGTATATATATGGAGGTTGTCAATAAAAAATTTTTTAAAAATAAAGAAAAAGAAAAGACCATTCAGAAGTTAGATACAATAATCAAGCCAAGAGGAGACAAAATAACAAAAGAGGCATCAAATCTCAGAAAACCCTACACTATGGTAGGGATTGAGTCAAGCTTCACAGTTATAACTTTGAATATTAATGGTCTTAACTCTCCCATTAAAAGACACAGGCAAACAGGATGGATCAGAAAAATGGATTCTTCCATCTGCTGCCTCCAAGAAACCCGCCTCACCTCTAAAGACAGGAATCTCCTCAGAGTGAAAGGATGAAGATGATCTTCCAAGCTAATGGAAATAAAAAACAAGCAGGGGTTGCTACACTAATATATGACAAAATAGATTTCAAACCAAAATCAATTCAAAAGGACAACCAAAGACACTTCTTACTCATCATGGGAACAATCTAAAAAGAGAAAAATCATCATCACAAACAAGTATAAATACACCAAACACAGGTGCACCCAGTTCATAAAGCAAAAATTAATAAAAAATAAAACAAAAATAAACTCCAATTCCATCATAGTTGGAGACTTTAATGTGCCACTATCATATTTAGACAGATCATCCAAACAGAAGATCAAGAGGGAAATAATAGAACTCAATAACACCATAGATCAACTGGACCCAACAGACATACACAGAATATTCCATCCCAACTCTACAGAATATACATTCTTCTCAGCACCTCACAGAACCTTCTCCAAAATAGACCATATATTAGGACATAAAACATGCCTCAACAAACTCAAGAAGATTGAGGTAGTACCCTGTATCATATTGGACCACAATGTATTGAAGCTGGAAATGAACAATGAGAGAACAAATAAAAATCACATCAACTATTGGAGATTGAACAATACACTACAATGAATGGGTTGTATAAGATATGAAATAGGAAATTGAAAATTTTTTGAACCAAACGATAATGAAAACACATCATACCAGAACCTATGGTACACAATGAAGGAAGTCCTAAGGGGAAATTTTATAGCACTGAATGCCTTCATAACAAAGACAGAGAGATCCCAAATTAATAACCCAACTAACCAGCTAAAGGCCTTTGAAAAAAATAGAACAATTCAACCCTAGGAGCTGAAGATGAAAAGAAATAATTAAGATCAGAGCAGAGATCAATGAATTAGAAACTAAGAAAATGATTTTAAAAATTGATGAAACAAAGAGCTGATTCTTTGAACAATTAATAAATTGACAAACCCCTGGCCAATCTAACCAAACAGAAAAAAAGAGAAGTCCCAAATCAATGAAATCAGAAATGAAAAGGGAGAGATCACAATGGACAGCAAAGAAATTGGAAGAATCATCAGGACATACTTACAAAACCTCTATTCCACAAAATTGGAGAATCTGGAAAAAATGGACAAATTCTTAGACACTTATCACCTACCAAAACTGATAAACCTCCTCAATAAAACCTATTACATGGATTGAAATTGATAATGTAATAAAAAATCTCCCCAGAAGGAAAAGTCAAGGTCCTGATGGATTCTCAGCCAAAATCTACCAAACCTTTATCACAGAACTCAAACCACTCTTTCTGAAGCTTTTTAGAGTAATTGGAGAACAGGGAATACTTCCAAACTCCTATGAAGCTTACATCACTCTAATAGCAAAACTGGGCAAAGATAAATCCAGAAAGGAAAACTATAGACCTATATTCCTGATGGACTTAGATCCAAAAATTCTGAAAAAAAAATCCTTACAAACCGAATTCAACAACATATTAAAAGTATTCTACTATGCATAACAGACCAGAAGAATAGTATCAGTAAACTCCTGAAGGTGATAAACTCCTTAAGCAAAGTGGCAAGATACAAAGTTAACACACAAAAATCAGTAGCCTTCCTGTATGCAAATGGCATGCATACAGAAAAAGCAATGAGCGAAATAGTCCCATTTTCAGTGGTCACACATAAAATCAAATACCTTGGAATAACACTAACCAAGGAGGTGAAAGACTTGTATAATGAAAACATAAGAACACTCAAGAAGGAAATTGAGGATGACCTGAAAAAATGGAAAGATTTCCCATGCTCCTGGATAGGTAGAATTAATATCATGAAAATGGCAATACTTCCAAAAGTTATATACAGATTCAATGCTGTACCAATAAAAATACCAGCTTCATTCTTTGCAGACATGGAAAGCCAGCCAAACACCGCATATTCTCCCTCATATGTGGTTTCTAACTATGTTAAACTGAAACATTAAGAAAATCCGTCAGTGAACAGAGAGATTGTAAAAGGGAATAGAATGGATTTTGGGGGGATGGGAGGGTGGGGGACTCATATAGTAAACTAAACTAATAATGAGTTGGCACCATAAAACCCTAGCTTTTATACAGTAAGCTCCTGAGGAAGCTGAGGGGCCATGAACAGAATGGGAGGAAGCCTAACCTCAAGAATAATTGCTCAGGTCTGCATCTCCCTGTCCCAGTTATTGGTTCCTTCCCACACTGAGCTGTTGATCAAAGAGACCCACGAGGTCCCCAAAACATGGCAAACTTCTGTCAAAGCTCTTGAATACCTGCCCCAGGCCTAAGGTAAGACCTTATTACTGAAGAAACCACAGAGTGTTGTCATACAACACCGAGAGATCCTGCTAGATCCAGAATGGTAACCAGCTCCCAGATGGTAGCATGTGTAGCACTGGAAGGTGTTGCATGAGCTGCCAGGGGAAATTGGCCAATGATATTTGGAGAAAGCAGAGACCACTGATATACAATGTAAACAGTTGTCACAAGAATGCTGAATACATGGCTGTATGGAAGAGACCAGCAAATCAAGAAGTGCTCATCTGTGCAATAGTGGCACTAAACCTAGGAGGGTAGTCAACAGCTTAATGATTGGCTAAGAGATCTGCTCAGTGACAAGGAGCCCTTAACTGGAACTGGGATGCATGGCATAATCCTATGGAGACCAAGAACCCGGCTCCAAGGGGAAATTCCCACTACCAGAGAGCTACAGAGAAGCTACACCCATTAGGAGCTAGCCAAAATAGCAATGTTGTCTCATTTAACCTATATTGATCTCACTCTCCGATGAAGATTCTGTTTGTATTTTTCAGAAGGCAGTGAGAGAGCCGGCGACAATTCAATTCTATCAACAAGACACTGGATGAAGGCTGACATCCTGGCAGGAGACAAACCACACGTAGCCTTCACACAGGGCCCAAATGAAACCTATGAGAAAGTGATGAGACAAACAGGAGACCAATCACCACAGCAAGTCTGATAACCCATGAAAGGTCAATGGAGACAGACACCAATGATACCCATCAAATCCCAGGGCAAAGGTCCAGAGATACTTAAGATCTCAACAACAAAGCCGACTCAAAACTCACCCACTATGACTCAGGGAACTGAGTGGAAGAGGAGGCTGATAGAATGTAAGAGACATGTTGGGGGAGAATGTTCAGAGACATTGCTCCCCTCAACAACAAAACACAAGGAGGAAGAAAAAAAAACAACGAAAAACTGGCTACCTCTGGTGCAGTTCATAACCCCCTAAACTATGGACAGATTCAGAATGTGCACGGAGGAAGGACCCCAGTGGGTAGAGGACAGAGAGGAGGGAAATGGGGACACCTTCACAAGATTTGCTCATATAATGTATATACTTACTCATAATAAAGATATTTAAAAACTAAAGTTATAAAAGAAAATCTGGCCGAGGGAGGCCTGTGTCCTCAGGCCATCCCTGCTCTCTTCCCTGTCTTCTCTGCTCAGTGAGAACAAAAGCTGTGCGTCCATCCGTCCTTGGCCATTGCTGATGGTGTCTGTGTCAACTTACATCTCAAAGGGTTGCTATGAAGCCTTTTCCCCACTTTCTCTCTTTTTTTGATAAGCTAGTAGCTCAAGAGGTGCCTTGAATGAGGTTAGAATCTTATCAGGTAAAAGCAGGAGCCTCTAGGGTTCCATGAGGGGTTAAATACACATCTTTACCCTGTAAATGGTTATCTCCAGTAAGATTCCTTGAAAATTTCAGCCTTCTCTCTGGGAAAGGAGAAAGGCTTTTTTCTCCCTTCTTACCTGGTGAAAAGCCTTCAACCAGACTACCTGGTGAGAGGCTTCCTTTCTCTTCTCTTGACCCCAGAATGTTCCCTGTCTTTCTAGCCTGTCTGAATTCTACTCGTGCAGAAAAGGTTTCTCAGCCAAACCACCCTGCCATGATTGTGTGAGAAGAATGAGACACGGGCAGGGTGCTTAGTAAGACCGGGGTGCACGGAGAGAGCTCTTGGCATTATGGGAAGGGGGTGCCTAAAGCCTGGGATATTTTCACACTAAAACCCCCATTTTTCAATTCTTTTTCACCCTGTAACTTGCAAACCAGCCTGCTCAGCCCCCAGGGAGGTCATTAAAACTACACAGGTGTTCATTCAGGTAAGGAGAAAGAGCACTGGCAGCTTAACTTGCATGATTTCCCTGGATCCGAGCCCCTCAGAATAGAGTGTCTGTAGCTAGCACACTGCAGCTCCCATCACAGAGAGCCTGCAGTGATCCCTCAAACTGCTCAGGATGGGGTGCTGGCCCCCAAAACAGCAGCAGCAACTTCTGCTTTAGAAATCCCTAGCCACTCCTTGGAGCCACATGGGAAGTCCTAAGCAGCATCCATGCCCTCAGAACGGTAAGCTGTCAGCTCAGTAGAGTAGCTTCTTTCATTTCCCCATTGAATTTCCTGTCCATGGCCTGATAATAAACACACACATGCATACACACACTGATATACGTACACAGGCACACACAAAAACACACAGACACACTCAAAGACATACAGCAACACACAAACACACGGTTGTGCATACATAGACACATGCATACACAAATTTACTCAGTCACACATAAACACACACAAAGATATACAAGACCAATGGACACCACACATGGACACATATATGTACATACAGTCATATACACAAACACCCAAATATATATACAAGTAGACACATGAAAATATGCACATAGACCCAGAACTACACAAACATACACCAAAACACATATACAGCAAGATACGTAGAGTCCCTCATCAGCTGACCTACCAATCTCTCTATACTCCAACATCCAGTATCTCCTGAGACCAGGGACAGATGGGGCAGACTTACATGCAGGTGTGAGGGAGAGGCAGACAGGAGTGACTGAAATCTCTGGTGAAGAAGGAATGACCTTTCCCAACCCCTCCTTCCTTGAGGGAATGTCCACAGGCCTCTTCTCCAGGGTTGTCTATAGATAATCACAGCTGTTCTGATTAAGAGGTTGTGGTGGTTTGTATCAGAGACCTCCTATAAGCTCATGTGTTTTTCACGCTTTGCTCCCAGCTGGTGGCAATTTGGGAGGAGGAGTCTTGCTAGAGAAGGTGTGTTGTTGGGAATGATAACCAGCTCCTCCTTGACAGAGCTAGGTTCACTCTCCTGGTGCTGTTTTCCACCTGTAGTCACAAGGAATGATGTCCAGCCTCTGCTCATGCCATGCTTTCCTCAGCCATCATGAAGCTGCCCTTCAGGACAATAAGCCCAAACAAAAACTTTCTTCCCAATAGCTGCTTTGGGTCAGTGTTTTGTTATAAACAGTGAACCAGCTATAAGAACAGCTTTGAAATTTATTCATTCCTTCAGCCTGGTAGGAAAACTTCCCTCCTCTTGTAGCTCGATGCCTCTGTCTTAGTATGGTGAGAAGATGTGTACCAGCAAAGAGAAGGTAACTGCAACAGATGTTAATGGACATTATGTTAGGTCAGCATTCCACAACACCATACTTCCCCCAAATAGAGATTCAATTACGTCCAAGGGCTTCTTTTATAGTGTTTGATGCAGTGAGGGCAGAAGAGATCAAATCAACTGTGCTAGGAGATATTGCAGTTATCTTATTGTTGCTGGGACAAAGCACCCAACCAAAACCAGTTGATGGGAGAAAAGGTTTTTATTTAGGCTTTATAATCTCAAGAGGAAGCTTCATGATGGTAGAGCATAAACAGAGGCTGGGCATCACCTCTGTTATAAAAGGTAGAAAACAGTGGCAGGAGAGTGAGCTGAACTTTGGCAAGGGAAAGCTGACTGTAACACCCCTGAGTCCACTCCCAATAGCACACCTCCTCCAGCAAGGCTCCACCTCCCAAATGCCACCACTTGGGGTCCAAGCATTCAGAACACATGAGTGTATGAGGAACATCTGATTCAAAACACCACAGGAATCTTGCCTTGAGCCTGCATCAAAACCACTTGGAAGACCTGCTAAACAGATTCCCAACAAGTCTGAGGCAGGGCCTGGAAATGTGCATTGCTAACAGGTTCCCAGGTGTTGCTGCCTGTGCTGAGCTGGGGATCCTGAGGACCACTGCCTGAAGGCAGTTCTTCTCCATGGTCTGGATTCCTGCCTCTGCCCAGCCCCACTCCTTCCCCAGTGCTGCTCTTGGGGAGGTGCCTCAGCCTGCTCCTGCTTTCTGCCCCCTCTTCCTCTGCATCTCCTGGTGACTGAGTGGCTCCATGGTGTCCTTTTCTCATTTGCTCTCATTTTTCCTCTAGTGGACAATGTCTTCAACAGCCTTGGCCTTTTCATTCTCAGTGTCTTATTTTCCTACTTCTAATCTTGACAGAACAATGACTTCTGAGCTTTCCAATAGTCTTTGTTTCTTGTGTGCATGTTTGTGTGTGTGGGTGCACATGTGTCTGTAGGTGTGCACATACATGTGTGAGTGGAGTCCAGAGATCAACACTGGGCATCTTATTCAATTGCTATCTACCTTGTTTTTTGATATAAAGATTTGAACTGAACTTAGAGCTCATCAATTTGGCTAGACTAGCTAGTCAGCAAGCTCTAGCCATTCCCCTGTCTCTTCTTCTTTAGCACTGGGATTACAGGCTGCCACATCCAGCTTTTGTGTGGGTTCTGGTGGTATGAACTCAAGTCCTCATGCTTGACTCACTGGGCTATCTCCCTGTTCTAGTCAACTTCTTATTGTGAGGACAAACATGTAACCAGAAACAGATTATGGGAGGAAAGGGTTTATTTCAGGCTTACAAATTCCAGGGAAACACCATCAATGTGGAAGAAGATTGCTCACTTTCATAGATCCAAGCAGAGAAATATCACCAACAACCAGCACCACATGCAGAGCTTAAATCTCACTTTTCATACCTTAGGGCAGGACTCAAGATCCAACTCCAAACACACCTTAGGGCTGGACTCCAAGATCTATCCCCACTGACACTTCTCCAGCCTGACAGTTGGAGACTCAAGTTATAAAGTCAGTGTGAGTCTATGGGGGCCATACATTCAAACCCAATGCTTCCAGTCCTCTGACTTCCCAGGAGCCTCAGGATTCTGGAGCAGGCCTCAGTCCTCTTGGTAATCTGGGAAACATCATATGCCTAAAGAACGACAGACACAGAAGTGAGAGTTGGGGCTGGAGAGATGGCTCAGCAGTCAAAGGCACATGCTTAGAAAGCATGCTGACCAGGGTTGGATTCCCCAGTACCATGTAAAGCCAGATACATAAAGCGGTACATGCATCTGGAGTTTGTTTTCAGTAGCAAGAGTTCCTGGCACATTCATTCTCTATTATAAATAAATAAATAAATAAATAAATAAATAAATAAATAAATATGAGCGTTCCATGCATGTTTGGTGAAAGTATAAAATGGTGCAGCCACTTTGGGTTAAAAGCAGTATATAGCAGTTTCTCCTTGTGAGATGTTGACTCACACCATGACCCAGCAGAACACTTCCCATGAGACTGCCAACCAAGTGTGGGATGGTGAGCTCATGTTGAATTTCAGGAATGTTCCAATAAAATATCATATGGGTCATACTTTGCACTCAAAAATCATTCTTCAATTCTGTTCCATTGGTCTATGTGTCTGTTCTTATGCCAGTACCATGCTGTTTTTGTTACAATGGCTTTGTAATATATCTTTAGATTGGGTATGGTGATACCTCCCGTTGAGCTTCTTTTACTAAGAATGGCTTTGGATATCCGAGGCGTTTTGCCTTTCCAAATAAATTTGGAAATTATATTTTCTATGTCTACAAATAATGGCATTAAAAAGTCTACCCACAACAGATGTTGGCGAGGATGTGGGGAAAATGGAACCCTCCTTCACTGCTGGTGGGAATGCAAACTTGCACAACCACTATGGAAAGCAGTGTGGAGACTTCTGAACAGGATGGATATAGAACTACCAGTTGACCCAGCTATCCCTTTACTGGGCATATATCCTCAAGACTCCTCGTTTCAGCACAGAGACATCTGCACAACCATGTTTATAGCGGCTCAATTCATAATAGGTAGAAATTGGAATCAACCTAAATGCCCATCGCTAGATGAATGTATATCAAAAATGTGGTACATATACAGCACGGAATTCTACTCAGCAATTAGGAAAAATGATATAATGAAATTAAAAGAAAAATGGATGGATTTGGAACAGATCATACTTAGTAAACTCACACAAGAACAGAGAGACAAGCGCCCCATATTCTCCCTTATTTGTGGCCCCTAATCAGGTTAAACCGAAATGTAAGTAAATAAGACTAGTGATATGACTATCACTGATTCAGGTGAAAGGCAAAAGGGACAGAAGGTAATGGAGCACGGGTGGAAGCAACAGAGGGGGGAGATGTACACAAACCTAAACTAACAATAATCTGACTCCACAGAATCCTATCTTCTTTACAACAAGTTCTGAAGGTAGACAGGGCCCCAAAGGGGCGGGGGTGGAAGCCTACCAATGGTACAAAGGACGCTGACCTTTGACTCCCTGACCCAGTAAGTAGTTACCTTCCACGATGAGTTGTTGATCAAAGTGACCCACATGGTCCCTAAAAAAAGACAAATTTTTGCCACAGCTCTTGAATACCCACCTTAGGCAAAAGATAAGACCCTATTGCTGAAGATTCCACAGACTGATATCACACAACACTGAGAGACCCTGTTGAATCCAGAAACGAAATCAGCTCCCAGTTGGGCAGCCTGGATAATGCCAGAAGGTGTTGTACAAGCTGCCAAGGGAGCCAGACCAATGATATTGTGAGAGAGCAGGAGGCATCTTCAAGTTACACCGACCCATGGACTGACAGTGCAGAACACACTGCTATATGGCACAGACAAGCAAGTCAAGAAGTGCCCATCTGTGCAATAGTGGCGCCCAACCTAGGTGGGTAATCAACAGCTGGCTAATTGGCTATGAGATCCACTCAGAGGCAGGGAACCCCTGACTGGTAACCCTGAATGGGGACCAAGAACCCCATCTACGTGGGAAAGTCCTCACTAACCATAGGTCCTCAGAAAAGCTACACCCACCAAACGCTCACCAACCTAGCAATATTTGTCTCAATTGACCAATAATGATCTCACTCTCCGCTGGAGACTCTGTATTTTTCAGAAAGCAACGTGAACTGGGGACAACCGAACTCCACCAAAGGGACATGATTTGACGGGGGACACCCAAGCAGGAGACCATTCACCTCAAACTCACCATTTAGAGCCCTAACGCAACCTCTAAGGAAGTGAGATGGCGAGCAAAAGAGTTATTCCCACAGCAAGGCAGGTAACCTGGGGAAGGACGATAGAGAGGCACCAAGGGTGCCCAAAATTGTCCAAAATACAAATCTACAGACTCTTAAAAAACCTAATAACTATGCAAAATATAAACTCACCCACTATGACTCGGAAATTTGAGGAAGAGGGGGCTGAAAGATTGTAAGAGTATTAGGGGGAGAATAATTAATGCATAAGAGGAAATGTCATCATGGATTCAATGGCTTTATCTAAGAACCTATGATATGGAGCATATTGTTGTGTTAATATATGTAATTTTAAACAAATAAAGACGTGAAAAAATCATTTTTATCTACATTTAAAATGTCTTTTGTGTTTTGATGCGCTGTCTAGTAGCCCTAATTTTATTTAAGAAAACTTAAAAACATGCCCACAAAAATATCCTTATATAAGAATTCTCATGTTATCATTATTCAAAAATAAATAAATAAAAACCCAGATATAGCATTGCTATGTATCAACAAGAAAGCACAAATTATAATACACTTATATAATTGAAATTAAAGAGAAAAAGAACCGGTGAAGAAATTTCAGTCAGAAGAACCAATTGGAAGGTGACATGAATTCAAAAATATCCTGGGTCACAAAGGGTGGTATTTTTGGAGGGACTTTGTCCTTAAAAGTGTGGGCCTGGGGCTGGAGAGATGGCTCAGCATTTAAGGCACTTGCTTGCAAAGAGTAACAACCTGGGTTTGATACCCAGCACCCCTGGAAAGCCAGATGCTCAGCGACACATTCATCTGGAGTTCCTTTGCAGCAGTTGGAGGCCCTGGCATGTGAATTCTGTGTGTGTGTGTGTGTGTGTGTGTGTGTGTGTGTGTGTGTGTGTGTGTGCGCAGGTGTATGTCTCTCCCTTCTCTCTCTCTCTTCTTACAAATAAAATGTTTTTTAAAGAAATGAAATGGTAATAAAAGCTTTAAAATTTTTTCCAATAAAATAAAAATATGGGCCCGAAGGACCAGTGGACACTCAAGACTTGGGTCAGAAGTGGGGGCATATGAAGTGTTCATGATACTAAGCCAATATCAAGTCAATATCAAGTCAATATCAGAGACAATGGCCCATCCCTGAGGCTGACAGTGCTACTGTTCAGTCGTAAAGCTCCCCATGCCGATCTCATGGTTTTGTTGCTTTGTTTGAAGAAGAGCCTCACTCACACTGGTGCAGGCTGACATGGAGCTCACTCTTCAGCTCAGGCTGGCTTCAGACTCACAGTGATCTGCCTACTTCAGCCTCCTGAGTGCTAGGACTAAAGGTGTGCGCTACCACACCTGGCCTTGGTTTTGTTTGTTTATAATGAACTCAGAGGAGACTCTGTGGGACCCAGGCCTGGGTTACTCAGGGGAAGCCATGGCAGTTATGACTCCGGATGACAGTCAGACCAAGTGACATCCATACAAGGGACACACTGAGGAAGCATGTAGTAATGTGAATGAATTTAATGCTGGATGAAAGAGACCCTGGGGCTGGGGAGATGGATCAGTAGTTAAAGGCACTTGAATGCAAAAACCTGCCAGCCAGGGGTTCAATTCCCCAGAGCCTGTGTAAATCCAGATGTACAAAGTGGTGCATACATCTCGAGTTCATTTGCAGGGGCAAGAGGACCTGGTGTGCCCTTACTCTCTACCTCTGTCTCTCTCTGTCTCTCTATCTCTCTCTTTCACACACATACTCTCCTCACAAATAAATAAAATATTGTTTTAAAAAAGGAAGCTTGAAGAAAAGGGTTTTGTGCATAGGATATGGTGTGGGAGGTGTCCATGGTCAATATCATACATCTCTGTGTCTCCTACGTGTTGGCGGTTCGTGTGAGCGAGGCTGTGGAGAGGGAGTGTGCTTTTCGCTCTGTGTATCCTGTACCATCATTTGCTCTCATGCCAAAAGGATGAGAAGCAAGAGGCATCTTCATCTGCTCACAGATGCTGCTCATAGGCACAGATCTGGGACCCTTGCCAGGACTGCTTCCTGGGCACCCTGCACCCTGCTGGAACCATGATTTCATTTTTGGTCACCCTCCAAGGGATGAGTAAACTTCACAGTGCCAAGGAGCCATGAGCACTCTGCCTCTGAGTATAGAAGAGGGAAAAGGACATGCCATATTTTAAAATCAACAAGGGGAAAATTATTTTTTACAGAGTTCTAAGTATGTCTAGTGCAAGCTTTACGTTGCAAGCCAGACAGTTGCACTAAGGTGACAGACCCTAAGTAGAGAAACCAGCTGAAACGCTTTGCTGAGATTTACTTTCATTGCACTCTAAACCAAATGTCTGGGCTCATTAAATGGCCGCATTGTGTGATAAATTCTTTGGGGGCTATGGGCACAGTCACTCCACCAAAACAACTGATTCTTGGGGGAAACAATGGTGGAAGTCCCCTCAAACATCCCGCTCAAGACTGACCAAATATCCTGACCAGACAGGCCAGAGTGGGACCCTACTTATCAGCACCTCCTTCCTTCTCTATCTCTTCCCCTCCCCAACCTGGCTATGATTGCATTTACAGGACAAAATATCAGCCATTATTGCTGTTCACAAGGCCACACCCACCCCGAGTGTCCAAATCTATTCTACTATGGCAACAAGGGGTGGGGTCTCCACCCAGAAGTCTACTTACTGGAATTAGATTCCAACTATGGCTCTGCCTGATACTTGAGCCTGTGATCTCTATCATGGGGAAGGAAGGCCTTATCAGATGTCAAAGGGGGAATAAATACAGATCACCCATCACCACGGCTGTCATCCGCGAACCTCTGCTAGGTGCCACTCACCATCATAGACAACTGCACTTATAAGCTCATCTCTTCCTCTTTTTCAGTAATTCCCCTTTTTCCATGTTTCCAGGCGTGTGTTTGCATGTTTGTATGCGTGTGGGTGCATGTGTTGAGTCCAGAGGTTGATGTCGAGAGCCTCAATCACTCTCCACCTTATTTTTTGGAGACGGGGGCTCTCAGAGAACCTGGTGTTCACTGACTCAGCTAGAGAAGCTGGACAGGGAGTCTCCTGTCCCTGCCACTCCAGCACTGGACGTGCCAGCACTCTTGGGTGTAGGATCCAAACTCAAGGTCTTCGTGCTTGGGCAACCAGCTCTTCACCCACTTTGCCGTCTTCCCAGCTCCTTGCTCTGTGCTGAGTCCCAATCTTACATCAGGATTCAGTTTCTTTGATCTTGAAACATGTTTTATTTACTTTGGTTTGTTTGCTTTTTGTGTTTTTGTTTGTTTATTTCCAGGTAGGGTCTCTCTTTAGCCCAGACTGACCTAGAATTCACTATGTAGTCTCAGGATGGCCTTGAACTCATGACAATCCTCCTACCTCTGCCTCCTGAGTGCTGGGATTAAAGGTGTTCACCATCATGCCCAGCTTGCTTTTTGCATTTTTGAGGCAGGGTCTCACTCCAGCCCAGGCTGACCTGGAACTCATTTTATAGCCTAGGCTGGTCTTGAACTCACAGTGATCTTCCGACTTCAGCCTTCAGACTGCTGATACTAAAGGTATGAGCCACCCTCCCAGCTGGCTCTGTTGATCCACTGGTGGCTAAGTTAGCCTGTGTTTGAAATCATCCTTGTTTCGGTGATCTTCATTGATCTTGTTGGTCCTGATGTCTGGTTTCCTCATGGTGAAGAGAAGCCTTTTGCATTCCTTATCGTAGACCTTCTGCCTTGTTTTCTCCAGTGCGTTCCCGTTTCATGATACTGTTTCTTGGGCCAAATTTATTTTCATCCTTTGTGCTTGGAGCAGACTAGAAGTCACCTGCTTGAAGAGCAGCCAATGTGGTTGGAACCAAGTTCTGAGTCAGGTATGGTGATCATACTTGTAATCCCAACATTAGAGGAAGAGGCAGTAGGACCAGGTGGTCCCAGCCAACCTGGGCTATATAATGCGACCATGTCTCTGCTCTGAGGTCCCATGCCGTAACCCAGTTTTTGTATATGCCTCCATTTCTACCTCAAAACCTTTCAGGTGCAGGAGAAGAGATGGCTCAGTGAGTAAGTACGGGCCACACAAGTGTGAGGACCTGAATTCAGATCCCTAGCAACCAAGTAAAGCCCAATACTAGCGTGTGTATGATCCCAGATCCCAGTACTCCTGTGGTGAGATGGAGAAAAACCCATAGAAGAGCACAGATCAGCTAGTTTAGCAGAAGCAGCGGCAAAGAACAGAAACCCTACCTCAAACAAGGTGAAGGCTAGAACCCACAACTGGAAATTGTTCTTTAACCTTCATGCGTGTACTGTGGCACACACATGTCTATACTCACAAACACACCCACATGTGCCACACAAAGACCAAAAATAACTACTTTTTCTGCAAATTAAGATTGGAGTCTTTTATTCTGGTCACAAAAGTAAGCTGTCTTGTAAGCTTAAGAGACAAGCTACTTAAATAAGAGCAAAGGCTGGCTCTGTGGCACCCACAAACCTGGTAGACACACCATAGTCCAGGGGTGCTTTGATACCTTGACTGTCCATATTAAATAAGTACATCAAATTAATCTCCTAGCAAAGGGTTTTACTTGGGAATATTATAAGCATTAGAATTAGTACTTCAGAGCCCCAGCAGAGAGAGGGGCTACGTTTTAAGAACACAAGAGAAACCCAAGGGTTTATTGGGAGAAAAGCTGTGGGAGTTATTTTTTATTTTTTATTTTTATTTTTTATTTTGTGGGAGTTATTTGCAAAAAAAATATTGTGGGCATAAACAGCACTTTTCAGAAGCTGACCAACTCTTATTAGTGAGTGGTGACAGTTAATGAGTAAAATTTATAATCTCTAAGAATATTTTTATTTATGTATTTGAGAGAAAGAGGCAGACACAGAGACAGTTATTATGGGCACACCATGGCCTCCTGCCCAACAAATGAATGAACTCCAGATACATGTGCCACTTTGTGCATCTGGCTTTATGTGAGTGCTGGGGAATCCAACCTGGGCATTAGGCTTTGCAACTAAGTGCCTTTAACAGCTGAGCCATCTCTCCAGCCCAAAAGTTATAATCTTATATTCATAGCAGGAGGTTCACTGGATTGGGCTTGCCAGGCAGCCTACCAGCAAGTGTCCTTGGGTTACTGGTATCTCTATGCAGCTCATATATAAACCAAAGTTTGAAGATTTTTTCCTGAGAGTTCCTACTATCAGGCATTTTGGGAATGATATATGGAGCCCTTTATAGCTCATGTTGCCAGGATTTGCCACAAGTGACTCCATTTTGAATCTGATAAATGCCACTGCTTGTATTTTGAGCTCCTCTCCCCCATCTAAGACTGACTGGTCATGTGCTTCTCCCAGATTGGCTCCCTTCACGATGGTCAGTGAGATTCGGAGGGAGTCATGAGCTCATCCAGTCTGGATCCCCAACTTCCTGTGACACGAAAGATAACTGAGAGGAGTTTGTGGTCAGGCTGGAACAGGACACATCATGGTGTCAGCTATCTGAGGACAGGAGCCTGCTCTGCCCTGGCTGGTCTGCTCAGCCAGCTTCTGACCTGAACTCCTACCCGATGAGATAGCTGTGCTCACTCTGAGCGGCCCGTTCGCCTCAGCCACCCCACACCTGCTCCATCACTCAGGACACCTGCACTGCATCGTAGAGCTTAATCTGTCAGCCTACTTCAGCCATAGGAAAATTTCAATAAATATGTCCTTCCATCTAAAAATTCCCATCTGTTCAGAAATTGTTAATGAAAAATGAAATTGGCTTAAATTACGGGAACATCTGAATTTTGCTTTTTTTTCCCTCAAGGGTCCCAGCTAGCAATGTTCAGCCCAAGTTTTGCTTTCCCTCCAGATGTCTTACTCTGGGAAAAGCAGGAGATGTTGAGACAGAAAAGAATAATGATATCAACATTCCTTCATGGAGAAGGAAGGCTCAAGGGATCTGTCCTCAGGGAGTTAGTAGTTGCTGGGGAAGAAAAATATTTTTTCCAGTGATGTAACCATTGGTAAGTCTCCTGTGGTCCTGTAAGTAACTCTAATTAAACTCAATGGCATGTGTGCGCTCTCACGCGTGTGCGGGCACACACACGTGCGCACACACACACACACACACACAAAGTAAAAGGGGTCTATTGGGGAAAAGTGGATCAGTGGGAAAAGAGGGTAGTGAGGGGGTAAATATGAGCAAAGCACATTATAGACATGTAGGAAAAAGTTGTAAGAAAACTCATTATTTATAATGATATGCTAATAAAAATCTTGAAAAGTAACAAGGGCAGGAGATTGTGGTGAGGAGTTGGAATGTGTTCAACTGCAAGGACAGATGCCCACACCAACTGTCTCCAGTCCTAGTACTGTGTCACTCTGGCTCCTCGGCCACTGTGTGATGAACAGTTCCTGGAGGACTCAGTCTCCTGCAGGCCCCATGGCCTTCTGCCCTGGTGTGGATCACTTCACCATCACTACATGACTGTTACAGGTCCAGGTAGCTTTTCATCCCAGGATCCAGAATACATTTTCATACCTGTATGTAATGTACTTTGTCCAGGTCTAATGACATCCACATTGCCCTCTATATATATCTCCATGTAAACAGAGAGAAGGTGTCACCACTTTCACCAGAAAATAACAATTTTCCCAGAAGCCTTAAAGTAGATTTCTTCTCATCCATCCTTGACTAGAGCTCAGTCACGTGACCAGCTCTATCAGCAAGAAGGTCTCACAGTGACAGCAGCTAGCCAAGTCCTGAAATGTCATTTGCTGCTCCAAATGAAATTGAGAATCTTCAACAAGAAAGCAAGGGAATGGCTTTTTCTTAAAATGTGTTTATTTATTTGTGTATATGCAAGCACATGCCCAGGGCCTCTTTCTACTGCAAAGAACACCAGATGATACACCACTTTTTATGTCCATCTTACTTTTGTGGATGGCTTGGAAATTGAACCAGACTAGCAGGCTTTGCAAACAAGCATCTTTGGCATGGCCAGGAGAACCTGGCTGAATACTAGGCTATCCATGGTCCCCTGTCACAAGGACTGATCCAGACGACCCATGGAGGAGGTTATCCAGTGGATTGGGGATGGGAGGGCAGTGGGGAATTGGGGATAACAACTCATTGTTTGCCCACTAAATATTGTAACTCATATGGACAATAAAAAAAATAAAAAAGAAAGCAAAAAAACCCCACCAAGCATCTTTAACCACTGAACCATCTTCCAGTCCCCAGAAATGGCGTTTGAAGGTACCTTATCCATTGCCACAGACACACTGCTTCCTCTGAAAACTGAAACTTCATCAACAGCCTCCAGAGCCACGTGGGGAGCAGAAATTGAGCAGTGGATACTGGCTTGAGATGCTGACCTCTCAGAGGCCATATGCCTTGAATCACTTCCCTTCAAACCCCCCTCACCAGTCTATGGCCTCAGGGCCTTGGGCACTGCAGCCTTAGTCTCTAGAGTTCTCCCCCCACAAATACATCAGTGCCTACTGAGAGGCTCTCTGAGAGGCTCTCAGGCTCTACTGAGAGGCCTTGTGAGGACTGCTTTGAAATGAAAGCCAAGTATGTTGTGGCTGTGTAACTTCAAAGGCAGACTCCGATCTGGGCCCATAACTCAGTTGGTAAAATACTTGCCTTGCAAGCGTGAGGACCTGAGTTTGATCCCCAGAGTCCACATAAAGCCTGGCATGGTTGTGCCTACTTATAATAATGCAAAATGTACTAATAGCAGAAATAGGGATGAATGACTGATATATTTGGGATTCCTCTACTATCTGTTAATTTTGCTACAAATAGAAAACTGGTCTAAAATATCTATTAATTTTCAAAGACATCAAAAACTCATGACAGCCCTTATGGCCCAAATCTTGTTTCTGGAATCTTGATGTCTTCTAGCTGTTTTATTTTAACCTCATTTTCTTTACCCAAGTCTCATTAGCTAAGGCGCAGCCTCTTTAAGAAAAGATACCTTGATTCTTATTCCCAAATCCCTAAAAGTCCTGAGGTGGTAAATGCATGCTTAGGATTCCAACTGTAAGTTAACAACCATGGAAATTTGAAATCAGCTTATCTCCCCCATTGGATACAAAGGCACGTTAGCTGTATACTAGATGGAATTCTTGCATTATCCACTGTGCAGCAAGCTTTTTTTTTTTGCAGCTCATTGAACTAAATATTCAGAGATCGCCTGCATTCATGTGTGTAGGAATAGTATTTCTAAGAGCGTCCATTGTGAACTAAAGAATGAGGCACTTTAGACGAGGAAATGCTGTGATCAGATGAATGGAGCATTTGCTTCCTCCAACCTTTGTTTCATGTTTCTGTGCATCAGTTGCCAGAGGCAATTCTTTAATAAACCATATTCAGGAATGGGATCGAATCACAAAGCCCGAAGACATATGCAGCTCATTGTCCACATTTCCAACATCATTAAACTCACCGAATTAAATCTCACCTTATTAAACCTCTATCCTCAACCAAGCTGCTGCATTGATCTTCCATGCGCTCTCCAAACCTGTTCCTCAGAGAAAGACCACTTGCCAGCCTTCCCTGTGACTCATGATATGTGGCTGACATCTAGCCCCTGGGCCATGAGCAAAAGCCATTTGTCTTACCTCTGGGGTTAACCTATTGAAAGTTCACACAGCTAATACCCATTTTATTTCCTGATTGTGAAAGAACAAGGAAAAAAAGTCCTGCAAAGGTCGATATGGCTGCGGTGGAGATTTTATGATTCTCTACGGCCCCTCTGTTCTGAAGCCCCTCTCCCAAAGAAAATCCCATTCTGTGAGAAATGCTTCCCTATAAACACCTCGGAGTCAAGTTGAAAGGAAAATGAAGCCCTGCTCTTATCACGCCTTGGCAAAGCTGCATCCGCTCCAGACCCTGGGCAAAACTCCCCCAAGGAAGCAGCTTTCCGTTCTGCTGTTTTGCACTTGCTTATCACTGGCTTATCGTTAAGGAGTTTTCCATTCATGCCCCCAAATAATGTAACTCACCAATAATGTAAAGAACTCAAGATGATGTCAAACCACCCATCCAACAGGATATAAAAGCTCACATTGACCAGAGCTAAGTGCTAAGGGAACTCAGAGTTTTTTTTTTTTAACTCTCTTCAGCCCATGTGTAAAGAACTTGGAGTTCTCCAGCCTTTCTGAGTGACATTTGGTTATTTATTCTCACTGACTCAAACCCGAATTTCGGCAACATGTCTACAGACAGAAAGGAATCTAGGCCAGAGAAACCGGCAAGGAAGGAAGCACATGGAGATACATCTGACGTCCTGGAGATTGTGCTAATGACAGCATGCCAAGCCCAGGAGAAGAGGTCAAACAGAAAGAAGTGGGCCAGCAGATCCCTCCCAGGGGTGTCCAACCTCTGGACATTGCAACAGGACGCTGTCATCTACAAATGAAATGTGCATTCAGAGCTCTCCTGGGACACATGTGGCCGAAGGCTGAACACACCTACCTTAGAGGCTTCTGAGGACAGAGAAGTAAGAGTAGAGGCTGGGGAGAGAAACGAGTTGGTAAAGTGCTTGCCTCCCAATCATGAAGCCCTGACTTCAATTCTTGGTACCTACAGACCACAGAAAATGCCAGATGTGGCAGCATGTACCTGTTATCCTGGCACTAGGGAGGCAGAGACAGGAGAATGCCTTGAGCTTGCTGACCAGCGACTCTACCCTAATTGGTGAACTTCAGGCCAATGAGAGACCCTGTCTAAAGGAGGACGAGGGCATTCCTAAAGAGCAATGACAGAGATTGGGCTCTGGCCTCCACATACACATGAACACATAAGTACATGATGTCATAAACACATGTGTGCCTGAAAACATGAACTCACACACAGTCACACATGCCAAAAAAGATTAGAGTCTAGCGTGCAAAGGAAGAGCCTGCCTCAAGGTGTGTGCAGGTTCTCCAGATAGAACACAGGAGCCTTAGAAGGTTAGCAGAGAGGCACAGAGTGTGAGCAAGGAGAGAAAAGAGAAGAGTCTCAGCATGGTGCTTGGTGGGCTTTGCTCCCACAGTGAGGGTGAATCCACAGGCCAGACCTCTGACTGACTGAAAGCCATCCTCAGGATATTGTTGGACTGTCCAGCTCCCATTCTGTAGTTAATCTAAAACATTCTCTTTGTAACATATATTCATTCTATTGATTTTGTTCCTCCATAGAACCCAAGCAATCATATTTGCAAATAACCATAGACATACAGGACTGGATGGTCTGCCTCTGCTGTCAACACTGGCTGGAAGGAGATGGAGCCACCATGGAGAATATATGGCATTATCCCCAGGCTGTTCAGTGACTGAGACACAGTGACTGTCTTCTAATCTCCCACTATGATGTACAAGAAAAAGCCAGCAACGGGAGTAGAGCAACAGAAAAAATACCAGGAAATATTCATTTTCAAATTTCAAAGACTATAGTATTTTATTGAGTGACTTTTGTGATGATAAAATTCTATTGTCAACTTCACAGGATTGGGAATCGAGTAAGGGACACACCTCTTGGGGGTACTTGTGTGGGTGTTTCCAGAAAGGATTGGTGGATGGAGGAAGAAGACCTTCCTTCAGAGTAGACAACCCTCTGGCAGTAGACTATATAGAGGAAGTGCCAGCAGAACACAGGGCCTTTTGCCTGGCTTCCTGTGCCGCTTACTGCTGTGTGCATCTATTCTGTTGCTTGATGGACGTTGAAACCCAGCTTCATTGGCATGCCGATGTGGACTGAGGACCAGTGGCTCTCCAGGAATCTTCCAGGACTTGAATGCCAGATGGGCATCACTGAGGCATCCAGCCTCGTGGACTGAGCAGCTAAGCTGTCTGAAGGCAACTATTATTGGACTCCCCAACCCACATTCTGTAGTTAATCTAAAACAGCTACTTTCTAACATATATTCATCATGTTGATTTTATGCAATCATATCTGCAAATACCCATGGACTTATTTTTATTTTCTTTATATTTTTGTTAGTCCCCCTTCCTACCCTTTTTCCTCATCCCCATCCCCATTCCTGCCTAAACCTTTCTACCCCCAGTGTTCCCCTTCTCAACTTTCATATCACACGTGTTCTGCTCTCCCCAGCAAGGATTCTTTCTGCCTTCTCTCCTCTCATGGCCCCTTTATAGCTTTCTGGCCTCTATAGATACTCCAACTTAAACGCACAAATCTACAAGTTCAAAGATTGGATCCCTGTGTGAGAGAAAGAACAAGTGACCATTTTCTTTCTGAGCCCGACTTTCCTCACTTGGTATAATATTTGCCAGAGGCATCCATTTTCCTGCAAACTTCATAATTTCATTTAAGAAATACTCATTTTTTAATATGATCAAGAAAATAGATGACAAGTGGAGAAATTCAAGGGGAATCAAATGGAGTTTCTGAAATTGAGGGACACAAAATTACAAACATGGATCAGTAGGCTTGCATGAGATTGGACAAAGCTGAAGAGATCAGTGAATCGGGAGACAATTGGGTGAACAGAATTTCTCTTTTGTCAAAAGATGAATAATATACATAAACAGTATTTAAACAGAAGGGCCTAAGGGCAATGGTGGGAATTCCTAACATTTGTCTATATACGCAGAGGTCCAGAATGAGAAGACAGAAGAAATGGGTCAGAAGTGGACATCCCCTAGGTCAGAATCCCTGGTTTCTCTGCTCAGATCCATGCAAGACTGAAATCAAGGTGCAGCCAGCCAGGCTGTTAGCGTGAAGCTCGGAGATGGGAGTGGGATCTAGCATGTTACCAGGTCTCTAGCTGAGAGCAGTTATATGCAGCTGCAGAGTTGAGATCCCTATTTTCTGTGACTCTCAGATATGATGTCCTTTTATGACGGCTAGTGTTGTCAACTTGACAGGCTCTGGAATCACCTACGATACAAACCTCAGGGCATATATGTGAGGGAGATTTTAGATTGGGTTAACAGAGGTGGGAAGACCCTCCCCCAGCTGTGAGCAGTGACACTCCATGGGCAGGGGTCCTGGACTGAATAAGAAGGAGAGAGCTAACTGAGCAGTAGCTCTCATTGCTCTCTGCTTCCTGACTGTGGATGGCATGTAACAAGCTCTGCTTCCTGCCACCAGGCCTTCTCTGCCATACTGGTCTGAGTTCTCTTGAACTGTATGTTGAAATAAATCTTTCTTTTCCTCCCTTAAGTGGGATTTGACAGGTACTTTGTCAGAGTCACAGGAAAAGTAAGTAATGCATCTTTCAACTTGGTTGTGGTGCGTGGATTTCTTGGGGAGTCATTGTACACTAACACCCCAGTCCGTCCACATGGCTGGTTGGACAGAGCCTTGGGACAGTGGTAAGCCGATGGGCATAACCACCTGGGAGACCTTGCAGTGAAGAGTTCTCGTTTATTATACAGATAAAGGTTGTTTATATAGAAGAAAAAGGAGAGGCAGGGGCAGAAGCGGCAAGGGGATTGGTAGTGGCAGGGTAGTCTGTGGATGTCTCATGAATGGATTGGCAGGGGCCAGTAACCCATGGATGCCTAGTTTGCATAGATAAGTTGAGGGGGCTTTCTATGTGACTCTAGATCTGAATTGGATGGTGATGGCTGCAGAGGAACTGTAACCTTTAGACTTTTATTGTCCAAGTTTGTTATCACAGCTGGGGTATGTAAACTCAGGCCTTGAAGTGCCTAGGCTTCTCAAGGTTTGTTGTGGCCTGCCAGGGGGGCTGGAGTGTCTAGGATAAAAGAAGGAGACAGCCAAAACACCTGCCGGTTTCAGATAAACTTGAGATTATCAGGGTTGCAGGCCAGCCTCAACTTTCCTTTAACCCTATATCCTCCGTGCCTCTTAGCAGGGTCCCACACTTGATAAGACTACTTGCAAACCCTTTCTAATGAGCCCTTTATCTTTAATCCAGTAATGGCTCACCCAGTCATTCTCATGCTTCAAATGCTGAATGATTAAACAAGATACAAGTTTGCTATGCTGTCGGCCACTCCATTGTGATCACAAGATTCCATTTATTCCACATTTATTCCACTTTCCAGTCACATCCAGTTCAACTCTCCCCTTCCTTCTGGGTCTTCACTAGAGATATCCGTCATGTACAAATGTATACTAATATTCCCTTCCCTGAAATTTGGGCTTTTCTAAGGTGACTTAAAATTTTTCTAAAATTATTATTTACTTAGCACTGTCCATTATTTAATAAACTCTTCAAAATAATCTGGGATTTTTTCTAAAGGTTTTTGTAGGTTTTTCTAGCTTTCCCTTACTGCCTGATTACAAAGCTTTAACCATCATTTTAGGGTATATAGCATTAGAAAAAATATTAGGTACCAGGAACAGCAGGGACAACAAACTGGAGGTTTTGAAATTTTTTTAATAATAATTCAATTCTAATAATAATATCACGTGTCAGTGATGTTGTTTTCACTTTGGTCTATGTGTGGTCTTCATGTGTGTATATGTGTTCATCTGTGTGTGGGCTCACATGTGTGTTTGCAGGTTTATATGCATGCATGCGTGTGTGTGTGTGTGTGTGTGTGTGTGTGTGTGTGTGTGTGTGTGTGTGTAGGCTAACAGCAGACATCAAGTGTCCTTCTTAATTATCCACCATCTTTTTTTTTTGATAGGTGCTTTAACTGGACCTGGAACTCGGGAATTTGGCTAGCTTAGCAGGTCAGCAAGCACCAAGGTTTCTTTTGTCTCTGACTCCCTAGCACTGGGATTACAGGTAAGCACCACCTTGCCAAGCTTTTTTGTGAGTGCTATGAATCTGAACTCAGGTCCTCATAGACCTTAACCACTTAGCCATCTCCCCAGCTCCAGCAAAGTCATGTTTTTTTATAAAGGAAATGTGGGCTGAACATGGTCTTTGGGAACTTTATAAAACAATTGGAAGCATTTGTCATCTCTTCTCTAGGCAGTTGACAAAGCATTTGAAATCTTATTAAGACTAATAAGAAAACAGCTTTGAATATATCAAAACAAAAGGAGGAAAAGAATCCTATGAGACAATTCACATTTTAAAAGCATATAAAATCCCTAGAGGAAAGAAGTCAAGGGGTTGGAGAGGATGGCTCAGCTGTTAAGTGTGCTTCCTGAACAAGCATGAGGGCCTGAGTCCATGGACTTTAATTCCCTCAGCATCCACATAAACAGCTGGGCATGCCATGCACATCTGTAGCCTCAGTCTCATGGGGAGCAGAAATGGGAGAATTGCGGGGGCTCATGAAAAGGGGCAAGCTTCTGAATCCACAAGAGACTCCCTCTCAAGTCTCAAGGTGGGTGAGCGATGGAGGTGAGCACTCGACATTCTCCTGTGGCCTCCGCCAATGCACAGGCATGTTAAATTAGCACATACATGTGCACACGCCAGGCCACACCACACATACTATTCACATGCAAAAATTGGTAAATAAAACATGAAACCATGAGTGACATCTCAGAACAAAAAAAAACTCCATTTGAGACCTCAGGTCTACTAGCTCCATGCACTGAAGTAAAAACCCTTCAAGCTCTCGAGTCTCACTGTATCTATTGTTTGTAATATGGTATCTCTGGTGGGGAATGTGATTGACCCAGAGGAAATCAACTACTTTCTCTGTGGGTGGGATTGTGTGTGTACATGCGTGCCAGAGTCTCTTGTCTCTGCAAACGAATACCAGATGTTTGCGCCACTTTTGCATCTGGCTTGGGAGTTGAACCAGGGCCAGAAAACTTTGAAAGCCCGTGCCTTTAACCATCTCCCCTGCCCCGAAGAGAAATTTTCTACAGGAAGACTTCATCATTCAGCAGAGGGCTGTCCCTGTGAAGGAACCACAAAGCAGAGATGGGGACCAGGGAGAGCAAAGGTGAATGAAGTCCACATGGCAGGGTGGCCTAGAAGGAACCCAACTTCTCTGCATAAGTTAAGAAAAGCCAGGCCAGTTCCTCTGGAAGCTGCTGTGGACACATGGCTCCTGTCACAACCTCATTACCACTCCGAATGCCATAGTCAATAGGTGAGAAGGCCCCAGTCACTGTGTCGCTCACACTTGAATCTCACAATCAGATTTTACAGCTGTGGACCAATCATTGTGCCTTATGGAGAGATGACAGGTAGCAGCTGGGGGACCCTGGAGTCCATTGGGGGAGAGAGGTCCTGACCTTCTCAGGAAGTCCTGAAGTCTCAGTGCACAGTGGTTGCCCTTCTGCCCAACCAGCCAGCTGCCCTGAGGGTCAGCACCCAATTTCCTATGACATTTTCCCTGTTCTTTCCTCCCTATAAATGGGAAACGAAGTATAAAAAGTTGTGCATAGCCTACAGCCCACAACACAGTTCTTTGGAGAGATGTTGGCATTTAAATGCCAGACAGTCTGCTGAAGGCAGGATGAGGTCAGCCTCAGGCTTGTGTTGGGGTCAAGGGCAAGGAGCCTGGGTCCTTCTTGGTTCCTGATTTAATAAGAAGATTGCTTCCAGCCAAACGCAAGGTCAGCAAGGTTGACCCTGAGCACACACAGCTCCACTGTGGAATGAAGGGGCCAGCTGGTTACTACACTGTGTGTTTCTTGTGAAAGAAGAAAAAAAACACTGGGAGAGACTGTAGAAGAGGCTTGTGCACACAGCCAGGGCCTGGCTGTGTTCTAGAGGGAAGTTCTCTTTCAAGGACTTTGGTCATTTGCAGTGTGCCCCTGGACACTCTGATGGCTCTGCTCAGGGCACAGGCACAGGCACCTTGTGGAAATGGAAAACTGACCTCCCTCATCTTATATCCCTTCATTTCCCACAGGAGGTATGATGGTTAAGTTTTGTTGTCAACTTGGTCTGTCTAGTGGTCCACAGCAATCTGGGGTAGGTCTCTGAGGTTGCTTCTAGGAAGGATTAACTGAAGGAGGAAGTCCCTCTTCCAGAGTGAGTCCTTCCCCCAGAGTGGGTGGCCCTCCTGGAAGGGGGCTTGATGTAAGGAAGCTCTAGGAGAAGGGACTCTCTCTCTCTCTCTCTCTCTCTCTCTCTCTCTTTCTCCCTTCCTCCCTCCCACCTGGCTGCTGGTGCTGCATGCTGGTGAGTGTGTTCACTTGTGTTCATTGGCGTTGGAATCAAGTTTCCACAGCCTTTTAGCCCAGACAAGACCAGCGCTCTCCAGGAAGCCGTCAAGCTCTCAGTGCTGGATTGGGACTGCCGAGGACCTGAGCAGGGACCGAGTGGCTACCAGTTCCTTGACTCTCGGGTCTGCAGACTGCCATTGGTGGACTGCCATCAGCTAATCCAATAAATCCCTTTTTACAACAATTCATTCTATTGGTTCTGTTCCTCTCGAGAACCCTGACTCAGGAGGCACCATAAAGTCCCCAAAGTGTAGCTGACAGCAGGTGTGATGACTGCTGGTCCTAACGAGGGGTAAGGCATTGACAGGTTGGCTCAGCACCCAAACTGTCCATTATAAATGTGGACTGGAAGCATGGGTGTCTTGCACATCTTTAGAGGAGATGGAATCTCTAAACCACGGGTGCACATCAGACATACATGGAACACTGGGCTACTCCCCCTTCAGCCACACTAAGCGGCACTGAGCCGCTCTGACAGAAGACTCACCAGCAATTGTGGGGAAAATGGATGAAGGAGAAGCCCCAGGAGCTACTTGCAACTCCTCAGCACACCACCTCCTCTCCACTCCTTCCCAGAGTGCTCACCACCTACCCGTGGCCCGTGTGGCTATCTTAAGGATTCTGGGCACTGTCAACTATTTCTCTTTTAATTAACCAGGATGCCGTTCCAAAGTGTTAATGACTAGAGTTGTAATTGATTCAAGTAAACAACATCACTGTTGTTCCATTTTCCCCGTGGGTTCTGGTGGCAGCGGGGGCAGAACTCACACCGTGGGTCGCTGCAGTATCTGTCTTCGGTTGTAAGCCAGAGAAATATGAGAGAAAACTCTCAGGACACAGCTGTCATGAGTGTGATGAGCAGATGTGTCATTTATTGTGTGTGGAGAGGTTATATTTATAGAGAAGAAGCCAGAAGGACTAGGGGCAAGGGAGAGCAAGGGGATTGGTTAAGCAGGGTGGTGAGTGGGTTCCTCACGAGTGGATAGGTGGGGGCAGATAACCTGTGAATGCCTAATTTGCATGAGTTGAGTGGCGGGAAGTATGTGATTCTGGACATGAGTTCAGTTGTGGTAGCTTATGGAGAGTCTGTCACCTATTGTCAGCCCTGTTGGGGTGAGAACGCAGGGTTCATTGTGGCTTGTTTAGGGAGCCGGGAGTTTTAGGATTAAGGGTGGAGATGGCGAAGCACCTGCAGGATTTCAACGCAGAGGCTACCTGGGGCTTCAGCCTGTCAACTTCCTTTAATCCCATATCCTCCGTGCTCCATTTAGCAAAGTCCAACAACAAGTAGTTCATAAAAGCAGTGAAACTGGGAATGGCCCATGAACATGGTTTCTTATAAAGTAGGACAAGACAACATTGTCAGTGATCTGTTTCTCCCTCCAAGATAGTAGAGCATCAGGAGACCAGGAACCTGTGAGCCTTGCATGCTTCTCTCCATGGTGTGTGTGTGTGTGTGTGTGTGTGTGTGTGTGTGTGTGCACACGTGGGTACACGTGTGTGTGTACATGTTGATGTACAAGCACATATAGAGGCCAGACATCTATGTCTAATATCTTCTTCAGTCTCTGTCCACCTTATCCTTTGAGGCCAGGTCTCACTGAACCACAGCTCACCAATCTAGCTAGGCTGACTAGCTAGCAAGCCCCAGGAACCCCTGTCACTACCTTTGGGAACATAGCTACCATTACTTCTGTTGCTGCCCATGAGCACCATCTTATTCAAACACCCTGTAGTTTGTTATAATTCTCTTTAACGCTCTTATTTTTTCAGTTACCATTTATTTTCCAACAAGGAGGCCTGTGGGGTTTCTAGCAGGTGGGTGAGAACACCAAGCTAGAAGGAGACTGCCCTCTCCAATGGAGTTTTATACAACAACAGCTCCTTCCTCAACTCCTCATTTCAGTCTCAGAGTCTGACTGGAGCAGTGGTGGGGGAGGGGAGCTGTTTCCAGAGGACAGACAGATAGACTGATGCAGAGATTCACTTTTCTGATCTCATAAGACTTGTGTGCCAGTACTGGATATGTTCACAAATGCCTCCTACCTATAGCTCTCCTTTGGTACCATAACCCATCTGAGAAAAGATACCCTCACTGGCTTCATTGCCCCTCCCATGGGGTGGAAAAAGTGTTAACCTTTGGGCTGCAAGAGTTAAGGGAAGCTCCATTTGGTTTTGGTTTGCTTGTTAGACCATCTGTTTCCAAATGACCTTGAGGCCCATATTTGAGTGAATTAAGTAGCAATTGGTGTGTGAAATGATGGAAATAAGGACTTAGAGAGAGGGGAGAGATAGCACAAGGTACTGGGAGAGTACCTGGCAGGGAGGAAGCTTGAGTTTCTCATTTTTCTCTCCTCCACTTCATTCACTCCTTACTTACCCAGTACTCAGTTAACCACCTGTGCTCTTCCCCTACTCATCCACTCAGCTGTTCACTCCCTCTGTCTTCTCTGTCACCTAGGCTTTCTCATTATCCACCTGCAAACTCACCTGGGTCTCTACTCACCTCCTCTCTCCCCTCCCACCTGGACACACACTTTTCTTGCTAGCTAAGTCATCCTCCTTCCAATACTTCCAGACTATGGAAAGGTGCCACCAAGATTTAAGGTGAGTCCTCCCACATAAATTAACCTAACCTAGAAACTCTCTCACATACAGGCCCAGAGGTTTATTTCCATGATGATTCTAAATCCCATTAAGTTGACCATTAGGATTAACCATCATAAGGCTATTTGTGTGGCCATCTAGATGAACTACTTTGTAGAGATGGTCTCTCTCTCCCCCTCTGTGTGTCTGTGTGTGTGGGGGGGGTTTCCTGTGACATAGAAAACAAATATTAACAGAAATGAAAGGAGAAATACTTAGCAGTATACCATCATGGGTATTACGGTCTGAATGTTGGTGTCTCCCCAAAATTCTTATGTTTGAACTAAATCCACACTACAATATTATTAAACTAGGCGTTGGGATGGGATTTTTTAATGACTGTGCCTTCATAAATAGGATTAGTATTCCCCCCTTCTTGGGCAACAAGATATACAACAAGTGAAGTGTGAAACTTCCACCAGACACTGGGTCTACTGCTGCCTTGACCTTGGACTTCCCAGCCCCCAACCTGTGATAGACATTTCTGTTATTCAACATTTCAGTTATTCATAGATTCCCCAGTCTAAGATATTCAGCTGTATACTTCTGAATAGACTAAGACTATAGGTGACTTCAGTAATGGGAAGATAATGCAGACAAAAATAAATTAAGAAACAGTATTTTTGCATAACACTATAAATCAAATCGACTAAACAGACTTATTCAGGACATTTCATCAAAAGGAGCAGAATAAATATTCTCCCAAAGCATGTATATGGCATTCTCTGGAGTAGGTCATATGTTATCCCATAAAACAAATGTTAGCAAATTTGAGAGGATTGAAGTCATATCAAATGTCTTTTATGACCACAGTAACACAAGACCAGAAAACAATAACAGAAGCAAAATTGAAAGAGTCAAAAATATGTGGAAAATAGACATATTCTAAAATCATCAGTAGATCAGAGAAAAGAACTTTGAGGGAAGTAAAAAAAATCTTTATACAAGGGACAACATGCAGAAAATCAGTACTCAAAGGAAATTTATTACAATAAATACCTACATTAAAAAATAAAAGATCTCCAATAAACCTACCTTATACCTCAAATAATTGCACAAAGAAAGAGGATATAATAAGCCCAAATTAATGAAAGTAAATAATAAAGATTAGGCACAGAAGTAAATATAACTATATATCCTAGAAGAAATGTGTAAGTTCCTAGAACCATATGCTCTACCAACACTGAACTCTGAAGGTATTTCCTAGAAGGAAATTAACAGAGGAGTGAAGACCCTCTGCCAGAGTGAGCAGCCCCTCCAGCAGCCCTCTAGATGAGAAGTTTGTGGGAAATGCGGGGCTTTTGCCTGTCTATCTCTTCTCCTGGCTGTTGAGTGCATACACCCAACTACCATCTTTCACTGACATCAGAACCCAGCTTCTTCAGCCTTCCAACAAGGACTGAAGACCAGCACCTCTCCAGAAATCCTCCAGCCTTCAGTGCTGAGTTGGAACATCGGGAGCATCCAGCCTCATGGACTGAGCAGCTACAGGGTTCTCAGACTCTCCGGCATTCAGACAATCATCACTGGATTACCCAACCTGCATCATGTAAGCCAACAATAAACCCCTTTGTACTATATATTTGTTCTTCTAGAGAACCCTAACACCTGGACACTTTAACGTGCATTCACAATGAGGTGCCATAAAGCCCCTCTTCTATATCACCCTAGTGCTTCGGCCTCTTGGATTGGCCTCTGGCAGGCACTGCTTGCATGAAGACCATCATAGGGGCATCTGAAGTAAAAGCCTCTCATCATTACTGCAAATACCCTGCATACAACATATGCACATCCCAGGCCCTCCATCACAGCAGCTGTTACCAATGGTTTCATTAGGAAGCTAGCTGGAGTCCTGGTAGGGGTTTTCAGACAAATCCTACATAGTTTTTGGAGACTGAATGTTAAGATTAAAGACTCAACATTGTAATTCCCTTGATGAGGATTTTAATTATGAACAATGGAAAGAATAATACATCCAGATTGTTTACAGACAGCTGATGGCCTAATATGCTAAATATAGCCCAAGTTGGATCTGCTTTGAGGAAACAATCAAAGCCCCCGGTGCCTCCCAATGTGAGTGAGAACAGCTGGAATAAATGGTCCTCTTCACCCTGAATGATAAATCAGACCTGCCAATGAATAAAACATTCCCTCTCAGAAATCAAGCAATAGATTTTTTTTCAAGGAGTCCTCCCATTTATCCATTTAGCTATCGATTACCTGTGAAAGGGCATTTCAGCAGAGAGCTAATGAATGGGTGAGCTGAGCTCTGCCTTGCAAGGTAAAGTGAGGGTACAACTTTGTCCTGGGAACTTGATAGTATATGAGGTTGCCCCATCACATTGAGGCAATTATAATACATGTAACCACATTCCACTGGAGTTCTGATTACCAAGAGCAGGTGCAACAAGCAAGAAATAGATTAATACTGATGGATGAAAGGAAACAAAGCCAACAGCCTGTCAAGTGTCCCCCAGAGCTCGAAGACCTGCTGAAAACAGCTACTTCCTGGTATGTCAATAGCATGGAGGCAAATACAGTACTTAGGGTTTACATCTGACATTGTCCCCAAATCTTAGCACAGATGGCATCCACTCTGTTCAAATTCCCTTTCTTCTCTTTGCTCCTGGAACCATGATGATACTGTCTGACCAAGTAGCTCAGCTGATCAGCACATGGTGCACTAGTGAGGGTGTAACAATTGGGTCTGAGGACAGAGGCTCTTGGTAGCATCTGCCAGTGTCTGTACACAGATGCTTTCCCTGAAGATGGCCTCAAGTGTTTGACCACTAAACACAGAACTGGGAGGAAGTGCTGGCAACAGGCGCTTAGGAGACGATCATGTTAGAGTTTGAATGAATATAGAATGAATGTTAAGGGTTAAAATGAAAATGAAAGGGTTAAAACGGCAAGATCATAAACACTGGGGAAGAGAAATAAGAAAGCTTGCTGAAGGGTATGAGACATCCAAGCTGACCAGATGAAGAAACAACAAATCAGACTATAGGCAGCCCCCACAAAGCCTTGCCTTGAAGAGCACAGGCAAAGGCACCATTTTCCTTTCCTTTAGTGTCACAGTGAGCCACATACTGCTGGGATGAATCTCCAAACCAGGCACAGTTTATGGAAAGAAAGGACTTATTGAAGTTACTATGGGAAGTTCCATAATGGCAAAAGAGGCTGGCCCCCTTTCGCAGGTCCACACAGAGAGATAGAAAAACCCATCACCAACACCACACACCAGCCAATAGGCTGGAGCGAAAGGAGAGAAATTTCCTTCCCCCTTTATATAGCCTCAGGGTGAGGTCTTGCAATCCTCTCCCAGACTTGTTGGCTTCCTGAGTCTCTGGAATTTCCTTTCTGCATTGCCCTCCCAGGAAAGGATGTTCATTTCTAGCTTCTCTGAACCTCTTTACATACTGCCCCCGACTGAGAGGGCTTCTTTCCTGTGAACATCCTCAGAGACCCACTCAAGATTACTAAAAAGACAAGTTGACAACAAAACGTAACCATCACACCTAATGAACTTCTCAACTCTATTTCTTCTTTGCACCTTCATACATGTCCCTGCATCTAATGCATGAAATTGAAGCAGACCAAATTTTGGGGTAAACAGCTTCCAAGAAAACTTCTTCCTATCACAGGAAAACACCACCCTGAACCACACCCCAGGGATATGTGAAAGGAGGAGAAATGGTAGACAGAGATTTATTAACCCAGATAGCAGAGGCATCCATTGGCCATTGTCCCTTGGCTTGGCTTTCTCACAATTTATAACAATTTGATAGCTTTAAAATATGAACATATTGCAAATAGGTTGTTGTGATGGTTAAGTTTATTTGTCAACTTGACCTAAATAATAATCCACAGTAATCTTGGGTGGGTCTCTGAGCTTGCCTGCAAAAAGGATTGACAAAATCCTTTGGGGATTTTGGAGAAAGGAGGAGGTCCCTTCTCCAGAGTGAGCCCTTAACCTCAGTGGGTGGGCCTTCCAGAAGGGGACTAAATAAATGTAAGGAAGCTTGAGGGGAAGGGAAGTTCTTCCTTCCTCCCCCAGCTGCTGGTGCTTGTCGTGACTTACACTCGTATCCTGCTCTCCTACCCTTCTTGGATATTGTAACCCAGTTTCCTTGGCCTCACAAGGGGGACTGAAGAGCAGCTGCTCCCCAGGGAGCCATCAGGCCTTCAGTGCTGGATTGGGACTGCTGAGGCCTCCAGCCACGTGGACTGAACAGCTACTGGTTTCTTCACCTATGGGCCTGCAGACTGCTATTGTTGGACTGTCGTAAGCTACCCCAATAAATTCCCTTTTACTGCAATCCATTCTATCAACTCTGTTTCCTCTAGAGAACCCTGACTAATACAACTATCCACAGGGAAAAGACAGTAACTGTACAGAAGAAAGAACTAGCAGATGACACATCAACCAAGTGACCAAAATCAGTGTCACTGGTAGGAAGTTGTGTACCTTCTGCCATGACGGCACTTGACTTCTTAAGAACACTTGTCCTTTAAAATTCCACAACCCTATCTACAGAGGGAAAAACATCAGGCAAATAAAAGTTAAAGTACATTTTGAGAAATACGTCCACATCATATGTTTATGGTCACAGTGAAATAAGGAACCCAAGAACCTGTCATAGATTGAAGGAGGAAGACTGGATGCAGGGTCTTTGTCCCGAGTTAGATCCTGGAATAGAGAAGCAGAGAATAAGTAAAAAGCAGCGAGATGTGTTTGAAGTCCATAGTTCATTGACAGTGTCATAGTCTCCTTCACTTCGCTGGGACAAAACACCTGACCAAAAGCAGCTGATGGGAAGGAAGGGTTTGTTTTGGTTTATGGTCTTGAGGAGAAGCTTCATGAAAACAGGGAAAGGATGGCAGAGCAGAGGCTGGGCATCACCTCTGTGGAACCCTGCAAAGAGGATATAGGGTTTTGCTGAGACCGGCAGGCTTCCAGGACTGTCTCCTTCTGAAGGAAGTTGAGACAAGCCTGAGGCCCCGATAAATCTCATGCATATCCTGGGCTCTCCAGCTGCCAGGCAGGCCACAGCTGTGCCCTGAGATAAACAGACAATTCAAGGCCTAAACTCAGTCCAGCTGTAATAACAAACTTAAACAATAACAGTTCCTCTGCTGCCATCACCATTCTATACATGTCCAGAGTCACATAGCCCCCTCAACCTATCTATGCAAATTAGGCATCCAAAGGGTACTGGCCCCTGCCAATCTACTCATGAGATGTCCACAGACTATCCTGCCCCCACCAATCCCCTTGCTTCCTATGTCCATGCCTCTGCCTTTTCCTCTATATAAACAACTTTTTATCTATACAATAAACGAGAACTGTCCACTACCGTGTTCTCCCGGGTGGCTATGCCCATCAGCCTACCGCTATCCTGAGACTGCTGCCCACCCAGCTCCGTGGATGAACCTGGGTGCTAGTGTACAATGACCTTTGAAGTAATCCACGGACCGCAGCCTCCTGGCCAAGCAGGTGGGAAACAGCAGCCAGAGCATGAGCTCAGTTTGGGGAAGGGGAGCTGGCTCTAACACCTCTAAGTCCGTCTTCAGCAACACACCTCATCCAGCAAGGCTCCACCTCCCAATGGATACAAGTTAGGGGACCAATGACTCCACACACATGAGTTTGTGGGGGGCATCTGATTCTAACCACCACAGCAGTATTGTTTCAGTGGCATCATTTTTGTCTGATAAAGTGAACTTCACCAAAATTCCTACTGGCTTATTGGCCTTGGACCAGGGAGATGACTCGGTGGTTAAAGCACTTTGCAAGCATGATCCAGAGAGCCCATGTAAACCATGGAAAGTCAGACACAATAGCACTAGCATCTCTAATCCTAACACACCTCCTGCAAATGGGAGATGCAGACAAGAAAACTCCTGGGAAACTTGTGAGGCAGTTAACTTAGTGAAAGCAGCTGTGAGCAAAGACGTGTGGTAGAACAATTTCCTCTCCTTGAAACTTTGCATCCTGGAGGGAGGCTGGGGACGAAGAAGTTCCAAGTAGAACCATAGTTTCTTCTGAAACTATTAAATGAGGAAGTTCCTGAAATATTTAACACTCATAGGGCCCCTCCCAAAGGTGATCAGGAGGAAGAACAGCTTGGAAGGGGAGACTTTCCAACCTGCCAAGCTGCCTGCAAGCCCTACAAGTGCTCCAGGGACACAACATCTGTGAGTCATCACCCATGTTGGGGTGTGCTTTTTAATGATGATGCTGACTTTGAGTCACCCAAATAAATTTATTGGGTTACTAAGTTGGACTTTGGTATTGCTATCCGTGCTTTATCTGGGAGTGAATGGACATTAGTTCATGTCTCCTTTAGAAAGGTTTAATGCAACAAGACCCTACTTCAAAGCAAGGTGGAACGTGAGGATTGAAACCTAAGGTTGTCCTCTGACCTTCGTAGTATACTATGGAATGCATAGACTTGCACTTGCACACACAAACATACACGTACACAGACATTAAATGCAACAACAATCTACTTGGAAAAGTATCTTTGCAAAGACAAGCTTTAGAGCAGGAGAAAATGTTCTCAGTACTTAAGTCTAGAATTTATTAGAAATTCTTAGTGCTCAACCACAAGCAAAGAGACAAGAAATTAAAAGGGGAGGCTGTAGAGATGGCTCAGCAGTTAAAGGCACTTGCTTGCAAAGCCTGCAGGATCATATTTGATTCCCTATGACCCACTTAAAGCCAGATGCACAAAGCAGCACATGAATCTGGAATTTGTTTGCAATGGTAAGAAGCCCTGAACTGAAATGCCTATTCTCTTTCACTCTCTCTTGAAAATAAATAAAAATTATTTTAAGCATTTTATTTTTAAATATTTTATTTATTTGTATATGGAGCGAGAGAGAGAGAGAGAGAGAGAGAGAGAGAGAGAGAGAGAGAGAGAGAGAGAGAGAGATGCCAGGGCCTCTAGCCGCCTCAAACAAACTCCAGACACATGCATACTTTGTGCAATTGACTTTATATGGATACTGGGGAATTGAACTCAGGCCATTAGGCTTTGCAGGCAAACATGTTAACCACTAAGCCTTGTCTCCAGACCTAAAAAATATTTTAAGGGGCTGGAGAGATGACTCAGTGGTTAAAGCGCTTGCCTACAAAGCCTAACGACCTGAGTTTGATTCCCCAGTGCCCACGTAAAGCCAGATGCACAAAGTGGCACATGCACCTGCAGTCTGTTTGCAGTGGCTGGAGGCCCTGGTGTTCCCATTCTCTCTCTCTCTTTCTCTCTCTCTGATCCATCTGTTTGCAAATAAATAAAAGAATTCAATATATTTTAAAAGGGGTGGGGAATTATTGAACAGACAACTTTATCAAGTAGGAATGGATAAAAAGCAATAAAGAGGTGCCCAACGCCATTGGCCACCAGGAAATGTGAGGTGAAACCCGGATGAGACATGGTTATGCTACATTATTTTCACTGTGTGCAGAAGTGTTGGGGAGTTATGGAATTCAGCAGAGATACAAAACTGACTACAGACTCTGAGTCAAACCGACAAAGACAAGCAGGTGTAGCAGTGAATCTATACTGAGGGAGGCTCAGAGGGACGGTATTCAGAAGGAGCAGGGGCACAATCCTACATGTTCAAAGTCTACCCATTCATACGGGGCCTCAGTTGCCACTGGAAAGTCATGGTATTTTTTTAAGTTTATAGATTAGGAATTTATTGCAAGTTTAAAATGTCCTTACAAAGATATATTTATAAAAATAGCTTCATAAATTAACCCCATTTAGTCCCACTTTTAGATTTGAAGAACGCTTTTAAGATTGCCTAATTTGATTATAAAATTGGATGCCTCCGATTCTCCTATGGCTCTTTTTTTGAAATCTTATGTGTACAAGAAGCTTCTGTGCAATAGAAACAAGGCAGTACAAATGGAAAATAAAAAGCTGCCAAACCTTGGCTTGAGATTCCTTTTCGTCTATATTGAAGTATTGGGTTCCATGATGGAGTCCAAGTTATACTAAGGCAAAATATATTTTCTTTTCTTTTTTTTAAGTCATGGTATTTTTAAGAGAGACAATGGATGACTCCACTTACAATAATATCTTGCTCCTAGGAGATCATGCAGAACACGCAAAGCCCTCCGTGATGCTTGCAAGCATGTAGCTCCCGTTCAGCTGCTGGAATCCCTCACATGTCTCTATTTAGGTGGGAGATACATGCTGATTTGGGCAGAAACGACCCCTGTCTGCTCACTACTCTCCAAATGTCCCCTTCCCCAGACATTATCTGTCACCAGGTTCTGCAGAGACCTGAGTGTGAGGGTGAGATCACTAAATGCCACTTAGAGACTTCATCCAGGTTCATTTGCCACATGATCAAAACCTGGACCAACTATACCTGGCAAACTCATTTTTAAAGAGAAAGCAGGAGAAGAAATACTGCCTCCCCAAAGACCAAGACAGTGCAGAGAAAGTCTAAATGGCAAACAATGAAACA
>PVHP010005236.1:0-66162 GCA_004024765.1 Zapus hudsonius | reverse complement strand
TTTAACATTTAAATTTCTGTTACATCAGTCAAATTATATTTTCAATAACTATCCCACCATTTACCTTGGAATCCAAAATGCTTGTTAACATGTTTCCAGTCTCTTGTTAGGGGAGATATATGCATAAATTTATAAATGTACAGTCAGTTCATTAAAGTGAGTGTGCATTCACTCTCTAAATGAGTGATTGATAATAAGTACTTCAGTGTTCATTTAGTCATTTAGTTCCTTAACTAAAACTTTATCTTCAAGATTTAAGGAGAGTCTATGAGAAAGACACTGTAATAGACTGAATTATTGATAATGTATTGTCTAACAGTTATTCTTTGGCAGTTGGTTAATCTTTAATTAGTCAGAAGACAGCAGCTCATGGGAATAAAGGAGGTGCCATCTAGAGTATCATTTTTGTCCTTTTACTCTACACACGCATGTGCACACGCACACACTTGGGGTCCCCCCCCCCCCCCCCCCCCCCCCCCCCCCCCCCCCCCCCGTCCTCAATTTTTGACAGTTTTCGTTTTCATACATGGAAGGTCGATTGCACAGCTTATTTACAAAAATCACTTTTGGATCACATCCATACTAACAGGTGTCACGGCTGTGGATTACCGACATTGTAAAATTAATCATGTTTTCCATGTGTTCTCTGTTTGAGTTGTGATCATCGTCTTGGATATTCTTAACCTGAAAGTAATAGTGCTTTTCCTCTTTGTTCTGTGAAAATAAAGACAGAAGACACCTGATTTGTTTCACTCGAATTGTGAGTGGGATGTTTAACTTTAGTCACAGAAATAAGTCAGTCCCATTTGGCAACTGTTTTATAAAATCACTGAGAAATTAAATTACAAAATAACCAAACCCGAGAACAGGGGATGAAAGGAAAAATGGGTATTGGCTTTAAATAATGTATGTTTCTATAGAATTGAGATGTTAACTGTGATGGTTAGGTTTTGTTGTCAACTTGATCTTTTTAATTATCTTGGGTGGGTCTCTGAGGATGTTTACAGGAAGGCAGATTCTCAGTAGGAGGCAGAATGTAAAGAAGCTCAAAGAAGCTTAAGGTAAACATCCTTTCCTGTGTGGGCAATGCAGGAAAGAAATCCCAGAGACTCAGGAAGCCATTAAGTCTGGGATAGGGTTGCAAGACCCCACCCTAAGCCTATATAATGGAGAAGAAATTATCTTTGGCTCTCCTGCCTGTTTGCTGTTGTATGTGTGGTGTTGTTGATGGGTTTTTCTCTCTGCTCTGACCTGTGAAAGAGGACCAGCCTCTTTCACTTTTATGGGACTTCCCCTGGATCTGTGGCTTGAAAAAATCGTTTTCTCCCATAAACTGTGCCTGGTTTGAAGATTCATCCCAGAAGGCATGTGGCTGACTAAGACATCAACAGATCCATCATATGTCTGGTCTACATTAGGGTAGACCAAATTGTTTTAGAGCAATTTGGGCCAAGAAGCTAGAGTCCTTCCTTTAATATAGAGAACTTTCATCCAGTGAAATTTAATAGCATTCATGTTACCTAAAATTGACTTACATAGATGCAATTATCACACATTAAGCCATGCAACTGATTTATTTAAGCCACTTTTTGTACATGCTACATAATTAATTTTAGTATAATTTCCCAATTTTTTGAATGTTCATATTTCAATTTTGTAAAATCATTCAAAATGTTGCTATACAATTCACAATTATTTGGTTCATTTATTTTCTTGGATGCTTAGAAATCTATGTCCTTTATAATAGAATTTTTACTCTTGTGTTCATGTTATTTAAGCAAAAATTTATGAATATTTCTTTAATATTTACTATAAAAATCTATTATATTATAAAATTTATTATAATACTGTTATTTAAAGTCTGACTTAAAAGATCATAAGTAATTGAATCAAGAGAGGAAGTAATTCCCAAAATATATTTGAATCATACACTTATCAAAAGGGTTGAGTTAATGTCTTTTAACTAAAGGTTTTTGCTCTTGGAAACACTCAATTTCTTGGATGACAAATACCATCTTTGAGAAATGTTTGTTCTACCTCATTTCTCTCCCCAAACTCCAAATTTTTTTCACTTTTCTATATTAACACCAGTATTATTGATGTTCCTTGCAGCTTTTTACTCTTTCATTATTAATTGATTTATTGGCATGCAAAAATTAGTTTTCATGATGGCATGTTTCAAGAAGGGTTTTTGTTGTTTTTCTTCCCACCATTCTGCTCCCCAATTCTCCTCACTCCCTTGTACTCCCTTGGAAGGCCCTTTTTCCTCCTTCCCGTCCTCACCCTTCAATCACCTCCACTTCCTCTTCTGTGGTCTCCTATCTGGTCTCATAGTCTATACCCACTCTCACATCCCCTTGTATCTGTAAACATTAAACAGTTGAACCTGCTTATATGACAATGTAGGAAACCTCTCTTTCTGGGCCTGAGTTACCGATTTTCCTGCAAATTATGTGACTTCAATTGTCTTTACATCTGAAAAGAATGTCATTGTGTATATGTACCACATTTTCATGATCCATTCATCAGTTGATAGACATCAAGATTGATTCTGCTTCATAGAAACTGTGAGAACAGCAATGAACATGGATGCAGAAGTATCTCTGTTATAAAATTTAGAATTCTTTATATTTATGTCCAGGAGTGATATGGCTGGTTATATGGTTGTTTAACTTGAGCTTTTTTGGAGAAACTTCTATAATGACTCCCATAATGGCTACACCAATTTAGACTCCCACCAAAAGTGAATAAAGGTTCACCTTTCCTCACATCTTTACCATTATTGGTTATGGTTTGTGTTCATGGTGAGAGCCATTCAGGCTAGGTTGAGATGGAGCTTTAAGGTAGTTTTATTTTGTACTTCCTTGATGGATAAGGACATTGAACATTTAAAAAATATATTTGGCCTTTTTTTTTCTTCTTTTGAGAACTGTCTGTATCATGGTTGGATCCAGGTGTCCCCCACAAACAATTGAATATGTTCTAAATGCTCAATCCTCAACTGATGGCAGTTCGGGAATTAGAACCTCACTGTAGCTGTGTTGTTGGGGGTGGGCTTATGGGGTTTATAAACCAGCTTCCCCTTGCCAGTGTTTGGCACACCTTCCTGCCATTGTTTGCAGTGCTGTGGCAGAGATGATGTCTACCCCTCTGCTCATGCCATCAATTTCCCTGCCAGGATGGAGTCTCCCCTTGAGTCCATAAGCCAAATAATCCCATTCATCCACTAGCTGCTTTTGCTTGGGTTCTTTCTGCGCAGCAACTAGAAAGCTGACCGCAACAGTTTTGGTACCAGGAGTGTTATTACTAGAACCCTGTCCTTGTGGTTTGGCCTTTTGGAAGTGATGTGCAGGAGGAATATGGAAGGATTTGAAATCTCGACCTAAGAGATGCCTCTCAATGCTGTGAGTATAGCTTCATGGACCATTCTGGTCAGAGTTGAAAGATCTGAATGAAGTAAGAACTATGGAATGTGAGGTTTGGTTTATGAGGGTGAAAAAGAAATTGTCAGGACTGTGCCAGAATCAGTTTGTGTGAGAGGTTTACTGCATTCTGCCTGCCTATGTCTTGGGAACCTGTGCAGGGTTGCTTGACGTAAAGATGGACTGGTGTGAGCAGATGCAGATGGCACAGATAGAAAGATCTTTGGGCCGAAACTCCTGCCAGTTTCACCTGCAATTGTTTGAGAGATGACAACCATTGAGATTGGGCCAGCTGGTCTGCATTGGAACAACAGGAAGAATGTGGACTCTTTGAAGTAAGGGGCCTGAATGCTTTGTTCCCCCTGGTTTAACAAGTTAGTAGCCCACCTGTTTCTGTGGAATATAACAAATGCAAGAAGAGCGGGTCATTGGATTTGCAACAGTTTTGCCTTTGAAAAATGGCCATTGGCAATGTGAAGCAGGTGTGCTAGATTGCCTGCATGGAAGCCAGATGGAACCATGAGAATGAACTGTGGGTTGCAATGGAGACCCAATAAGATGCCAGGACTATAGATGGCTGCCAAGGCAGGCTGCCAGCACCAGATGAAGTTTTCCCGGACTGTGAGTAGTCGAGCTGGAGGGGCAGAATCAAGTCTCCAAGAGACTTGTTATTAGTTAGAATCGTTGAACTTGGAGTTAGAGATTGATGGTGCCCTGCTTGTTTTAAATCTTGTATTTGTTCAATCTGTTTTTGCCCTGCCTCATGTTTTGCAATGTGAATGTTCTGTACCATTACGGGTTTATTTTTTGGTATTTTGGCTCAATTGAAAGCTGTGGGGACTTAAGAGTTGAACTGAAGACATTGTATTTACATTAAGTATGATTATTAGTTTGTGGGGGCCAGGGGAGGACTGTTATGGTTTGATCCAAGTGTCCCCCACAAACAAATGAATGTGTTCTAAATGCTTGATCCTCAACTGATGGCAGTTTGGGAATTAGAACCTCACTAGAGCTATCGGGGGTGGGCTTATGGGGGTTATAAGCCAACTACCCCTTGCCAATGTTTGGCACACCTTCCTGCCATTTTTTGCAGTGCCCTCTGCTCATACCATCATATTCCCTGCCAGGATGAAATCTCCCCTTGAGTCTGTAAAACAAATAAACCTATTCCTCCACAAACCACTTTTGTTTGTGTTCTTTCTACACAACTAGAAAGCTTACTGCAACAGTCTGTGTATTTCATTAGCCCATTTATTCATTAGTCATTTTTCTGTGGTGCTTAATTTATGCAGTTATTTATATATTCTAAATATCAACCCTTTGATCTGAGCTGTAACTGATAAAGATATTCTCTGACTCTGTAGGCTTTATGTTCACTCTTACATTAATTCTTTTTAGTTTCAACAGCGGTTCTTTTTTATTTTTTTTTTAGCTTTTGTCTTTTATTCCATTTAAATATATATATGAGCATATTTCTACCTATAATTGTCTGGTCTGATTCGTGTCAATTTAATTTGTTATTTTATAGTATTTCCTTGCCCACTTAAATTTATTTTTTAACATTTTTATTGGCTTAGAATTATATATATTAACACAACAATATGCTCAGTATCATAGGTTCTTAAAGCCATTGAATCCATGATGACATTCCATCATATGCATTAGTTATTCTCCCCCTCCCCATGAGTCTTACATTCTTAACTGAGTTGAATTCCTTATCAGAGTTTGTAAAGTGAGAAGGGAAACATGAATGGTCTTAACTCAGTGCCTGTCATAAGTGGTCCGTGAATGCTACTGCCATAGTTTGACTGTGGCCTGAGTCAAATATTAAATAATTTAATGGGCTTTTACCAAAAATAAATAAAATATGTTTTGTGGAGTGTCGTTGGACTGGCCAGAGCTCACAGGAATAGCTAAACCAAGAGAGAATTGTGAGTGCTGCCTGTGGTGCCCAGGGGCAGGGCAGTGACACAGGAGGGTTGTTTCAGGGTGTGTTTCAGAAAGAATAATGTTGTTTTGCATTTTCCAAAATAACTGGGAGAAAGAAAGGGCACATTATTTTATATTTTAATCACCATATGTAAGACCACTGAAATCTTTGAATTCTTCACTCATAATTAGCCTAGGGCAAGAGTTTCCAACTGCCTTCATTTTGCTGTCATGTTGCATTCCCTTTAGGACATGCTAACAAAAGCAAAATACTTCTTTTTGTGTCATGTTAAAAAAAAAAAAAGTACATTTTAGATTTCCCTCACAAAACTGCCTTCCTGAGGAAATCTACTGTATTCCAAGGAGAAAATGGGCCAAGCAGAATTAAGATCTTTACATTTCAACTGTGTGCCTCAGCATATGCTAAGAAAAAGAATTGACTGCAATTGAAGTGATGCATAGTGAGGACCTGCCTGAGGATTACAAAACCCAGAACACTGATCTGGGAACTCCTTGCCAACTCTTTCCCCTTCCTACTCTAAAAATATTATTGCTGCCTTGTTTGCATATTTTTGTGAATTATTTTTGGCAAATATGATAGTAAGTTGACAAAAATTTACTACATTTTTCATCATTAAATCAAACCTTATGTTTTCATCATTCCATAATGTGACTTAGCTGTTTTGTTACTTAACAAAAGTTTCAAGGGAGATGTCTATCCATCCTGTGTAGACAGATTGCAAATACCAAGAACAGTATTCCTAGACTTAAATAGATGAATTAAATACTATTAAGACATTTGGTGTCAAGATCGTAATCTTAAATTTTAGCAAATGAACTTTATTAAAATCTTTTAAGGGATATACTATCAGCATTTGTGAAAGGTAAGTGGATTTCTTCCCCATAAATTGTTAGAAGTGAAAAATGCAAACTGAAGAATGATGGTTAATTTACTTTCAACGGATGTGATAGTTTTGTGACTTTGAGATTTATTTATCCTTAAAAATTGTACAGGTGTCAGTAATACTATCATTTCTATACTACAATACTATTGGGGTTGGGGATTTGGCTCAGTGGATGAGCGCTTGCCTAGCAAGCACAAGGCCCTGGGTTCGGTCCTCAGCACTGCAAAAAAAAAAAAGACCAAAAAAAACAAGGGAACTATACTACAATACTATTTATGGGATAGATCTCAAATTTTGACCAGCTTTAACATTATTTTGCAGTGTGTTAGAAGGTAGATTATTGAAGCCTCTTCTGCACACCTTGAGTTTCTGATCCAATAGATACAGAGTACAGCTCAAGACTTCAAGTCTAATATTTTCTTTTTTAATATTTTATTTATTCATTTTCAAGCAGAGAGATACAGTGAGAGAGAGAGAGAGAGAGAGAGAGAGAGAGAGAGAGAGAGAGAGAGAGAGAGAGAGAACACAGGGCCACCACCTTGTGGGTCTGGCTTATGTGGGACCTGGGGAATTGAACCCGGGGCCTTAGGCACTGGAGGCAAGCGCCTTAATCGCTGAGACATCTCTCCAGCCCAAGTCTAATATTTTCACAGGTGATGCTATAGTTGCCAATTCTAGAATCACATTTACAGAACAAGTGGTCTAGTAGATAAATGCCACTATTTAATAATCCTTTTAAATCTCTAATTATTAATAATTGCTATATAATAATGAAGATATTTTGAATATGAAATCTAAAGTTTTAATAAAATGTATAGAGATTAAATGCATTTAGGATGAGAAATTTCAAGTTCTAGACAAAAATCTTCAATAATTTGCTTTGAAGATTCTAAATGAATCTATATAAACTTTTATCTGGATTATTTAATAGGTATGGAAGCAAATTAGAACCACAGGATGATGAAGGAAAATGATTGAGATAAAAATCTTACAATTATTGAAGATGAAATTACCAACTGTTGCTAGCTATTCACTACACATGGAGCTTAATTACTTGTGGGGATAGATATAAACATAGACATGCTACCATATCTGAGAATGTCAGTCTTATCTAGTTATCAAATATCCCTAACAACAAAATTTTGCACTAGAGTTGAGGAAAGATTCAATAAAATGGTTCTTTTCTACACTATAACTGAATCATATCACATAGTACCACTAGTCACAAATAAATCTCAAAAAGTAAAAGTTGTGACTACTGGGATCTTAATTATGTGTTATAATTTTATATTTAGTTCGTGGTATTGAATGTTTTCTAAAACTAATAAAATAACCAACAGTTTGTCACACATTGGAATGGAATATAATATCAAATTAGCTACTTTTTTTTCTAGAGAAAAGGAAACTAGTCATATGAGAGAATTGAAATCACAGGATGGAAAATGATGAAAGGCCTAAGATTTGATCATAGTTCAGGACTTTAGAAAGTCTTCAAATTGTTGTTTTGGACTGAACTTTTAAGTTCCTTTGGGGAAGGAAATACCTATGGGAACCTATTAAATGTTCATTTGTTCCAAAACAAACAAGCATTAATGGAGGAATTAAAAGACTATCTTACCCTCAGCACTACCCCTAGGAATTACACCTCAATATCACTTCCATTTTCTAGATGTAGATATCACTCGCAAATTATGATCTGTTTTTTGATGAGAAAACATACTTCCATAGAACAGGGGGAGATGTTTATATTTTAGCTTTAATTGGTCATAATGAGAAAGTGTTGAGAGAGCACGGCAGAGATAGAAGGATTTACATGTGGGTTTGAAGCCTCATTCTGCCATGTACTGGTTATGTTTAGGAGCAGATAACTCCTAAGGAGGAGACAGTTTATGCATAAAACAAAAAATCATTATGTTATGACTGTTGTGTTGTTAAATGAAAGGAAGTTTGGAAAAGCATCTGACATGTAGATGATTAAAACACATTAGTCTTTTAGATTACATTTTTATCTGAATTCATTCATATTACTTCCTAGCCCATGATAAAAGCCATTTGAAGTCCACTGTAAATCATTTATGATATTTATCACAAATAACTTTTATTGATGCATAAGACCAGTAGTTAATTTAGAATGTTTTCATGCCAGCCAACTCTTTCACTTGCCACATAATAGATATGTCATAGTCAGCCACACATTGCTGGATGAATCTCCAAACCAGGCACAATGTTGGGGAGGAAAGTATTTATTGAAGTAACAGATCCAGAGGAAGCTAAGGAAAAAGGCTGGCCCCCTTTCACAGAAGCAAGCAGAGAGAGAGAGACAGCACCTCCAGAAGCAAGCCAGCAAGCACACTGTAATACTGTAATTCACAAAATGCAGAACTGCCAGACCTGGGGTTCTGTCTTTTCTTTTGCATATCTATCCCTAGTATTTTGCATCCAAATAAGAAAGGGCCAGTCCCCAGGAGGCTAGGCCAAAGTGACACTTCCTCCAGTCAGAAGCCTGGAGGCAATTAACAATTTAATAAACGCAATTATAATAAATTCTGTTGGGGGACATTTACTCAAACCTCCACAAGATATTAAATGTCGATGTGGGAGAAGCAGACTACTACTAAAACGATGTCCATATAGATAGATGTATGTGGAAATGGGGATACCGACTCATTATTGGCCCATTCAATGTATCCAAATAGGGACAATAAAGGAAAAAAAAAGAAAATATCAATGGTATTTGAGGAAAGGAAGGTGATATGCTAGGAGGTGAAGACATTTTAGCTGACCATTGGGCAGAGCCACAGTCTAACGTGAAGGCTCAACTCGGGTGGAGGAGGGAATCTCTCACTAACACATTAACTGGAGATAAGGTTGGCAGGATTGGACTTTCACAATGTGAATTTCTCCCCAGGACTCCATATGCCAGGGGAACTGGGTTACCTAGAACAAGGGACCCAGCAGAGATCAGAAGAGAGAGTGCAAGTTGGAACCCATACTGTTTTTGCCATGGAATGTCATCACTTCTGTCAAGTCCATATCTTTATCAAGCAAGTCAGCATTTATTCAAGTGGAAGCTATTTTAAAAGGGCATAGGTGCTACTAGGCAGGTGTTACTCAGTGCTATCTAAGGGGATGCATCCCACAAATATCACTATGTGCCTCAGATGCAATCTGTCCAAAAGAGAGCTTGTTAATTAACTGTTGTATGTTCCTGGTTTCCAGCACTTCTGTCATATTGTATGTGGAGACCACTGTTAATAATAATTAATTTTTGTTTCACACTTAAATCTTTATCTAGTCATCAAATGCTTGTACCTTGAGCAGTTTTCATAATCGTTGCTTCTCTTTAATCGTTTGCTATAGCTCTAAACTCTTGCCTTAAACCATTATAATTGCCGCCACTATGTTACAATTCATTTAATCACTGATCACTTAGACTTCCCAGCCCAACTAAATAGGTTCATGTAGTCCCACATATAGCACTTGCTGAGCATACACTAGGCCCTAGGCTTGGTTCTCTGCATTGCAGAAATAAAATAAAAATGCTTCTGCTATTTTCATTAATTACAAGATCATATTAAGTATGTTAAACTTAAGCATATATCTTTCTTTATAGTATTGGTTTAACACAAACTCTCTAGGCTCATTTTCCAAATCACATGATTCACAAAATATACTTTTTAGATAATTTCTTTCTCTATTTTTTAGTCATATAGAATTATTTCTTGCTTAATAAATTGTTTCTATGCCAGTTTTATAGATGATTCCGTAAGTTGTGTGAAGATGTCCCTTTATAGAGTTAATATCTAAATATAACTCAATAGTACCATAAATATGATTAAAAATGTTAACATATGGAAACCTATAGGAACATTCATACATGACTAGATTATTCACACGCGAGGACATGTACATCAATACGCATACTCACAAGCACACTTCTACCACAGGATATTTTGTGGATTTCAAATACACAAAATTAAATTACAAAATATTTTGTGTGTTTTACTTTTTCTGAAGATGTGGTGGAAGTGTGTTTCTCAGTGTGCATATGGATGTCCATGTCCTTGTGTGTGAATAATTGAAGGAAGCATGAATATTCCTGTTTTATGCTAAATACCTGCGTGTACTTTACAACTTCTGTGTCAGTATAACCATTTTATGAGCACTGTCTATTAAGAGAATCTCAAATCCTTTCTCTGATGCATACTGATTGCCTTTATTTTCTGAGTTCAACTTTAAAATGCAAATTTAGTCTTTTATTACTTGGTTTCTCACTATTACAACATTTATAATAGCATATCAATAAGTCTGTAAAAACCCATGTGTGCTAATGATCCAGATTCTGTGACTAACACTAGTCCCCAGAGTAGCATATGGCCATCACTTAACCTCCGTGACCTTAATTTTCCTCTTCACAATGGGAGAAAGTGACCCCAGAGCTCCATATTTAAGCTCATATCAAATTTGAACATGTTCTCTTAAACCAGTGTTTTCGAGAATAATGTAATAATATGATTACATTCTTGCTGTCTTATAAGAATCATGACATTTTTACTTACCTACTTTCTTTCTTTTTAAAATCGAGTATCATTTAGTCTCATATTATTCACAAAATAAACTTATCTGAGCAGCAATTTTCTGTTACCTGATGGAACCTATTCATAAAATGATTATATCAAAAGCCACAATCTCAAGTCCAACTCACAGAAGGATTTGCCAGAAAATAGGAGCATTTTCTTCTGTTTCCCTTTCTAATAGAAATTAACTTCATCATGAGCTGATTGTTGTCATAAAAACAATAAATATATGGTCACTTAATGGAAAAATATATGTTATATACATACAGCATATATATTATTAGCTTAAATTTCCTTTCAACCCAACTCTAAAGTTTATGCTTGATTCTTTCTTGCCCAACAGAATACATGATATATTTTGTACAAAATGAATAGATTTCATCCTGTTGTAAAGTGCTTTGATCCACAAAATGTGTTGTTCTTGCTTTGGAAATTAAGACCTCCTTAAATAATCGCTGAATGTCTTCATTCAGATTTTTCTGAAATTTTTGTTTATTTTTTCATTTATTTTATGGCACTGATGTAATATTGAGGTTTGAGGTTCAGTGATTTCCTTATTGGACATTAGGATATCTATACACCACAAGTGTCCCCAGTGGCATTTTTGTGGTAGCGAAAAACAAGCTACACTATAGTGACTTTAGGCATCTTCGATAGGAAATAAGCTCATACATACAATATCCAAGGAAAAGATTAAAAGCATCCTTATTATGATACCTGTGGATTCTAATTATTTTTTAATGATAGAAATATCTAGTTTGGTCTCAGGAAATCTCATTAATGTGTTAGTCCCTCTATTTTGTTGCTGAATCTGTTCACTGATAGTAATTGGGTCACTGTATTGAAATGCCCCATGGAAGCTCAGAATTCTCTGTGTTGGTTGGCATGACAACCATAGTGGTCGATTAAACATGTTCAGAATTTGGAAACCCGCACTTCTAAAAAGCTGCCAACTCGTTGGAAATTTCAAAAAAAAAACTGTCTTAATAATGGCAAATCAGGCAGAAATTTTTAAGAATTGCCTTGAACATGCTGTTATATAATTATCTATGTAGCATTAATAAGAAAAAAATCATATCATATGTGAAAGGCAAGATTCTTAATCACTCATTTAGATGATTATAAGACATAGTTTTAATTTAATATGAATTTTAAAGAGAAAACGGGTGAAAACAGCCTTAAAGCATTAAGTATGCCATTAGAGTTCATGGTAATATTACTCAGAACAAATAAAATAGCTAAACATGGTAATTTCTACTTAGCTCTTTCCCTTTTTCATCCATTCTGTGAGAGACATGGCAAATGAGATCTGCAGAGGGCGCATGGAGGTTTATTGGCACACTGGCACTCTTTTTACTTTTTTTTTACTTTTTACTCTTTTTACTGCTGTATCTCCTGGGCCAAATTTAGGGATAAGGAAGATGGTTAAAGGGATGTTGTTAATGAGGGAAACAGAGAATTAGGTTGAAAATGATGGTGCAGATCAGCTGTGAGTTTTCCTTTTGTTTTCACTCTATTCCTTTTGCCTTTACATAAATATTAACATATGTACAAAATTTGGAGTTAGTAATTTAAGGAAGCTACTATAATTATGGACTGCAACATTTATTTTTTTTCTTATTTCTTTTCTTTGATTTATAACGTCTTATAGAACCAGAATAGGAGAACTTGGCTATCTGACAAGTATCATGTTTGAAAATTAATCTGCATCTTTTCTGATGGAAAAAGAATAAAGATTAGATCAGGAGGATATATATATATAAGACTGGCTGATTTACCATTATTTTTCTCTGGCAAATGAATTTCAAATCTTTACTTTTATTCTCTCTCCTTCCTTTTTTTAAATCTATACTTAGAATTTCCACTTATCCTTTATGCTTTAGAATCTTTTCTTGGTTCTCTGTGTTCGAATATGTCCTCTTCCTCTGTCCACATGCTTTTGCATTAACTCATGTTAGAAACTAACTACCTAAGAACAAAAGGAGTGGGTGGAGAAGGGTAAAAGGAAGAAACGTTAGGAAAGCAATAGCTTCTGAAATGAAGGATGAAGAGGGTGTGAGCTGTGGGGTCTGGGGGATGGGAAAAACGATTAAACATTTTTACAACCTAAAACTGCTCAGTTTATAATTACGTATTTTTTTTGTGTATTTGCTCATTCCACACTTAGTGTATGGTGAACACCTAGTTTGTGCAAGCTTTCCTCAAATGCTGGGGTTATAATAGTTAAAAACAAACAAATCAAGCCACAAGCCACAGCCTTCATGGAATTTATACTCTAATGAACAAAAATTGAATTTTAAATATTACTTCATATTGTTTGTGAATACCTTTATTTTGGAGGGCAATGGAGCAGATAAGCCATCATGCATATATTCATTGGCTGGACTTGGATAGCTCAAAGCAGAGACTCAGATTGGAATCTGAATTAGAATCTTAGACGTAGAGCGTCGACATGAGATCAATAATGACACTGATATTAAGAAAATAAACCTAAAGAGGACTGTACTACAGCAAGAAAGGGCCCTAATTCTTACAAAATAGAAATTAGAGGACATTGCTGAAAAATAAAAAGAATAAAATTTGTGTCTGAATCAACACAATTCATGTTAGTAATATCTCAATAATTTATTTCATAGGGTCTCTAAACCAGCAGAAGTACCCAGCACCTTTAACAGATGTCACTGTGTTTCTATTAAAATTTTCAAATACCCATCAGTATCCTGTGAGTTTGCTACTGGCCTGTGAATGAAGATGCTTTGGATGTCGGGATGGAAACCATAAGCTTATGTTAAGATGTCTCATTTGTTTTTCTTTTTTAATCAGATGATACATTGCACTCTACCAGAATCATCTGCAATTTTCTGTCTTTTTAGCTGGACTGCTAAAAAGCTGCAAGAGGAAAGAACCCTGTCCACATTGCTAATCACTTCATGTACAATGCCCATGGTTAGCTTGTGTCAGGTGTTCCATAATACATTGGGGAATTAATTCACACTATGAATGAGCTGATATAATTAATCACTTCACACAGTGATGATTTATTTGCATATATTTTCAAACTGTAAATTAATTTGTGGTATCGTTCTTTGAGTGGAGGTGTTTTAATGGTCTATTTAAATCTGTTGACAACATATGGGTAATATGAGTGAAAGTACTTAAAAATATATTGCTTTGTATTTGAATAAAAGCAGAAGAAGAATTACATGGTTGATCAGTTTGAGTAACTGTCTAGAAAGTTGTGGTACAGATGAGAATAACTGTAGTTGTAGCATTTGCTCTCTTATTGCTGAGACAAAACACCTGACCAAAAGCAGATGATGGAAAGAATGAATTCATGTGGTTTAGAGTCTCAAGGGGAGGTTTCATCATGGCAGGGAATCATGGCAGAGCAGAGAGACTGCCATATCTTGTCACATCAGCTGGGAAGAAGCAGCAAGAGTGGACTGTTAAGAACACCAGGTGGGCTGAGCTAATAAACAGTGCCCACGCCCTGTGACACACCAACTCTAGCAAAATTCTACTTCCCAACAGCTCCACCAGCTGGAGATTAAAAATGAGGCTTAATCATGAATACCAGAGACTATGGAAGACTTCACGTTCAAGCCACCACAGTTATAAAAGTCACTATTCATGTAATGTAGTTACTCATTTTAATTTCTCAGCAGTTGTAGGAATGAGGTACTGATGCAAAGCAACCACCAAGCTAATGGTTTAAGACATTTGCTGGTCTTAATCTCGCCTGACTCTTTAGGTTGTCTGATTCATTCTTCTATCCATATGGCACTAGCTTCAAGATACTGGGGCATGTGCCACCACCTGTGGGCATAAATGGGCTAGAATGTTCTAAAGGGCTCGGTTGATAATGGCTCATGGCTGAGCTGAGCACCTCTGTCACCTTGACTTCTCCAAGGGGGGGAGGCTGGACTCTGAGAGAGCAGGACCAGGGCAAATGTTTTTACTCCCCTCACAACTTTCACTAGTCTTCTCATTCAGTCTTAGAAATACAAGCTCTTCACTTTTATGGTTGTACTTGAGCTCACCCAAATACAAGGAGAGGGGAATTATCATCTTTGTAATGTGATAGGCACCATGCATACTGTCGTAGTCAGCCACAAACTGAGATGAATCTTCAAACCAGGTACAATTTGGGGGAAGAAAGTATTTATTGAAACTACAGATTGAGGGGAAGTTCCATAACAGTGAAAGAGGCTGGCCCTATTTCACAGGTCCGAGCAGAGAGAAAAACCCATCATCTACACCACACAACCAGAACAGGGAACAGAAAGGAGGGGCAAGGAGAGAAATCTATTCCCCTTTATATAGCCTTAGGGTGGGGTCTTGCAACCCTTCCCCAGCCTTAATGGCTTCCTGAGTCTCTGGAATTTCCTTCCTGCATGGCCTGCACAGGAAAGGATGTTTTCTTCTAGCTTCTTTGAGCTTCTTTATATCCTGCCCCCTACTGAGAGGCTGCCTTCCTGTAAACATCCTCAGAGACCCACCCAAGATAATTAAAAAGATACAAGTTGACAACAAAACCTAACCATCACACATACATATAAAGAAAATTAATTGAGAATAACTGACTTCAGCTATCCACTACACGTAGCTACTATGATTTTTCTTATTTTAAGAATTATGAGAGGGTGGGAGAGATGGTTAAGTGGTTAAGGCATTGGTCTGCAAAACCTAAGGACCTGAGTTCAGTTCCCTAGTATTCACATAAAACCAGATACACAAAGTGTAGTGCATGCCTCTGGAGTTTGCTTGCAGTGGCTGGAGGCCCTGGCATGCCCATTCATATTCTCTCTCTCTCTCTCTCTCTCTCTCTCTCTCTCTTTCTCTCTCTCTCTCTCTCTCTCAAATAAATAATTTTTAAAATGAATTTTGAAAAAGAGCTATACAGAGATTTGTAACTTGATTTTAGTTTAGTGCAGGCTCCAAAACTCTGTACTCTTCCATCATACTCTACCATACTATTACAGAGAGAGAGAACGACAGAAAGAGAGAGAGAGAGGCAGAGAGAATTTGTTTAGAGTTTGTAATAATATTGATTGCAGCTATAAGTGGAAAAATATTATTGTATAGTTGATCAGAATTCAAATACATTATTTTATTAATTCATTTTAGTAGTTATCATCATGTTGCTGATTTATAGTCTCTAGGAAAATTTTCAGCACGGCATGGTAAGGATGGTAGAGCAAAGGCTAGAAATTCCTTTGTGCCACAACAGCTGGCAGAAAGCAGCAAGAGTGAGCTGAGTTCTGGAAGACAGGAAACTGGCCTATAACTCCCTTAAGTCTGCCACCCATAACATTCCTCCTCTAGCAAGGCTTCGGCTCTCCAGTTTCCGTTACCTGATGACCAAGCATTGAAAACACATTAATTTGAAAAGGTAGCGGGGCATCTGATTAAAACCACACTCATGGAACAGAAGTTTTTTATTCAGCAATTTAATTTTGAAATAATTTCAAATTGAAAAAATAGTATAATTTCTTAAATGCATCACCCAGCTTTCCCTGAATACTTATGTAACATTTAGAGTGGCAAAATATTTATTTTAGAAATGAAGAGATACAGGTTATTGGTACAAAACAAAGTCCCTTCCGAAATTTAATATATATTTACTATAACTATTGTAAATCCAGAAGATCTAATGGATTTGAATTGATAGATTTATGGGATTTCTGAATTTTAAACATCAATTCTGCTTAGTCTTAGAAGATACAATCTGAAATACTATGTTCCATTCAGAAATCTTAGTTTACTCCAATCTCAGGTTCTCAATGTTTCCTTATTTACCTAACTTGTCATTTTTAACATATTGGTCAAGTATTTGTAGAATTTTCCTTATTTTATGTTTCATATTGAATCTGGGTTAGGCTGGTGCTATGGATTTATGAGAATATTAGATTGGAGTGATGTGTATATTTCCTTACATCCAATCCAGAAATACATGTTATCATTGATTACTTAGATAAGATGTTATCATTTCACTATAAAATTAGCACTGTTCATTTACATATGATATGCTGTGGGAGTGAGTCATTAAGCTCACTCTGCTTTTTGAAAAAGGTAAGTCAACCTCCATTATGTAAAGGAAGGATTGTCAAAAAATTGTGCATATTATTATAATTATAATTAGCATACATTTGGGGAATCATTCTGAGATTCTCCAAACATGGGATATGTCGTAAAGTGAATCTGAACCTCTCTAGATTAATCCTACTCTTTAATCTTGGATTTGATATATAATTACAAATTTATGTTTAGATTTGTTTAATGTTTTGTCTGCATATGCTGTAACATAATGCTATAATATATTGTTTCAAAATAGGAAGCTGTATCATATTCTATATAAAATTATAAATTGACAATCCTAACATAGTCTATTTACCGGTTAAGATTAAAAAGATGTTTAAAATATACAGCTCTGAAATATTTTGTACATAACCATATATTGTAATGAATTGAGTCAAATTCATTAATTCATACATTCAGCCTGAGATTTGGCACAATGCATAATGCTTCTTTAACATGGTGAGAGTAATAAGAAGCTGGTTGATAATTTGATAATTAACATTTATGTTTGATGCCATATTATTATAGCAAAAGAAGATAATTTTTAAAAATCACTTTGTAAGGAAACAAAGTTAATTCAAGGCATTCCTCATTTAAACTAGCAAAATGAGGGCAGAACTAAATTAAAAATCTTTTGGGGAAGCTTAAGGGTTAAAGGCACTTGCTTGAAAAGCCTGAAGACCTAGGATCGACCAGTTCCCCAGTACCCACATAAAACCAGGTTCCCAAAGTGACACATGGGTCTGGAGTTTATTTGCAGTGGCTAGAGGCCATGTCATACCTCTCTACTCTTTCTCTTTACCCCTCTCTCTTCTCTCCCTATTAAATTCATAAGTAAATAAATATTTTTAAACATTTTTAAATTAGAACATTTTAAGATAATTTAAAAGTAGTGTTCTTTTGCTGAATTTTGTCAGAAGTTGTTCGATTCAAAACGTATGACAATGTCTTCTCTTTAAAGTTTATGGGAAGCCTGTGCATAACTAGGAATGCATTGATTTTTCTTGATATATACTGACAACAAAATAATCAGGAATATATTTATGTGATGAGATTGAAGAGACATTGGATATTTGCAGTGTCAAATTTGCTGGAGAATTTAATGACTAGGCCATAAAACAGGAAAGTACCCCCCAAATCTGTTCTTGACTTTAAGCCATATTTATCACAATGGGTCTATCACTATGAATTGAAAGGTTCACTTAGAGTTTTTACATAATACAGATGGCCACGTTGTGTGTAGCATGTTGAGTGTTCTATTCCAATGCTACTTACTGGAAATGGGATCGTAAACTTCAAGTGAAAGATCACGATTGTGAAGGACCAAATTAGAATCCTCTCTGATGGCAGGTTTGGGACAGACTACCACAGACAAAAAGAAAGGTGGGGGTGAGGGTTGGACAAAGGAGGGAAGTCAATGAATGCTCCTATTTAGTGCAAGGAAAAGCAATGGTTTAGATATTAACGATGTGGGGATAGGATGGAATGGAAGGACTTTTAGGAAACTTCATATGGTTGGTGTTCAGGGTGTAGAAACTTCAGATACAGAAAGGTGACAATAATACTTGAACTTGATTTTTTTTCTCAGCCTTTATCTGTTTTGATCAAAATAAGAATAAGAGAATGATTCTCCTCCCTCTCACTCCACACCCTTATCTATTCAGGACATACAAACATATTCCTAAAGATTTTCCAGACAACCTGAGTCTCTGATGGAAACATTGATGTACTGATGAGTTTATCGTCCCACTGTGGAAACCATTGGAGTGATGTTATTAAAGCTAAAGAAATTGTCAGCAGGAGGCTGAGAACTTGTTAGGTAGCATCCGCCACTGGGAGGTCATGAATATCAAAGCCACTGTGTCTGGAAGACAACATTATCAGCACCCCTCCCCTTCATTCTTTTGGCCACCTCTTCTGACGTGGTCCCTGAGCCTTGGAAGGTGTGATAGAGATGTCTCAGTGCTGAACACTCCACTATCACTACTTCTCAGCACTACAGTGGCAGAGAAAATGGAGGAGAACCAAGGTCTCTTGGTAAGACAAGAAGTTAGCTGACTGCCCACCATGAAATGTGCCTCCTCTATCACATCTGCCAGGGCCCAGGAGAAATTGCAGGGGAAGTGACGACATGAACACTGCTCTTATGCTAGCCTGATTGCCAGCCCCAGGTTGATGGTGACAAACACAGTGATCAATCAAAACTGATCAAAGCTGAAATCCAGAGGCTCCAGAGAACTCAACACTAAATCAACTGTCAACAGACCTGCCAGGGCTCAGGGAACATTGAAGAAGAGGGGATGGAAAGATTGTAAGAGCCACAGAGTAGGAATATCCTGAGACCTGTCCCCTGCTACCTTACAGGGAGTGATTGAGGCCTTCATGACCCCACAGTGAATAGCATAACCCCACTGAGGAGGGCTTCAAGGGAAATGGGAGCTGGTGTGAAGGGATAAAAGAGAATAACCTGTTATTATTCATATAAAATAAAAATTAATATAAAAAGAAATTATTGTGGTAGTTACCATTTTTATTTTTTTGGTTTTTCTAGGTAGGGTCTCATTTTAGCCCAGGCTGACCTGGAATTCACTATGTAGTCTCAAAGCTGGCCACTTGAACTCATGGCGATCCTCCTACCTCTGCATCTCGGGTGCTGGGACTAAAGGTGTTCACCACCATGCCTGACTCATTTTCCGATTTTTTTATTACTATGCCTTGGGCTTTTCACTTATAAGCTATATTTTATACATCTCTCAGCTGTTTGGTGTTTCTGATGTTGAGTTATTGATTTTATTTTCTGTCTTTTCTATCATCTGGCCTTTCCGATGGACAGATCACCTTTCTTGAATCTCCTTGATTGCATTGCTTTCCTCATTTATTTCTTAGACTTTGTAGTGTCCAGATATTCTAGGTAGTGTTCAGGAAATTTGGGTAATTGTAGAAATTCCAAGTCATAAACTTTAAGATAATTTTAAGTTTTGTATTGATAAATGTTACATTTAAGTAAAACACTTAACAGACAAGTTAGTCTTGGATATGCATGCATTCCGTATGACACACTGTATGTATGCTATGCTGTGGCTTGGATATAAATATCTCTGAGGGGGCTGAAGAGATGGTTCAGCGGTTAAGGTGTTTGCCTGCAAAGCAGAAGGACCAGAGTTCGATTCCCCAGTGCCCACATAAAGCCTGATGCATGAGGTGCGGATGTCTGGAGCTTGTAGTGGCTGGAGGCCCTTACATGTCCATATTCTCTCTGTCTCTCTGTCTCTCTGTCAAATAAATAAAAAAATATTTAAATATCTCTGGGATTTATGTGTTGGAAGCTTGGTCCCCAGTGTTGAGAGTTCAAAGTAGGAGTATGACACAGGCCTCTCTTTACTCTCAGCCTTCTGCCTGGTGGCATGATGTCTCTCTTTTACAAATGCTCCTGATGTCACCATGTCATGCGTCGTGAAGTGATGCAGTGATAAGGGATCATCGCCAAAGCCAACACTATGTCTGTTGCAGTCAGCTTTCTAGTTGCTGTGCAGAAAGACCCCAAACAAAAGCAGCTTATGGAGGAATGGGTTTATTAGGCTTAGGGACTCGAGGGGAGACTCCATCCTGGCAGGGAAAACGATGGCAGGAGCAGAGGGGTGGACATCACCTCCAACACAGCACTGCAAACCGCGGCAGGAAGGTGTGCCAAACACTGGCAAGGGGAAGCTGGTTTTTATAACCCCATAAGCCCGTCCCTGACAACACTCTACCGAGGTTGTAAAACCCAAACTGAGGATTGATCAATCAGAACACATTCATTTGTTTGTGGGGAACACCTGGATCAAACCATGACACTATCTGTACTTCTAGCCTCAAATGCTGTGAACCAAATAAAGCCACTTTCTTTATAAACTACTCTGCCTCAGGTACTTAATTACAGTAACAGAAAACTAATTAATATATCTGTCATTTAATTCTCACTACACCTGCATGATAGCTATTAATGGGTTTTTGTTAAAACTGTTCAAATACTTGAAATGAACCAACAACGAAGCTGTGCACTTTTATATATGGACTTCTTTGTGCGGAGTGAAACTGCTGAAGCTCCTGCAACTTTTTTTTCAGAATTAGAGCATGAATTAAAACACTTGCTTTTTTCTAACTTCATACAGTTCTTTCCACTGACTATACTGACACACACTATTACTTTATACTGTTTTAATTTTCTTAGCCTTTCTAGAATGTATGCAAATATAATTACCTTTTGGCAAGAAGGTATGCCTTTCATAAAGTATGTTCATTTTGGACCCATATTTTCTCCTTGTTTTCCTTGAAAACATGACCCTCCTATTTCCTTATCAAGAAATACTAACAAGTTAAGAACAATAATCATGCTACATCAAATGGGTATCTTTACTGCTAATGGATGAAAACACAATTGTTAAAATGTATGTGCTTAATAGAAAAAACTATTTTAAACTTTGGGACTGTAAGGCAGATAAGTTAAAGTTCTTGCCTTGCAAGTTTAAGGTCCTGGCACTGCAGCCTTGTAATTACAGCTCTGGGAGACAAGCACATTCCTGCGGCTCCCTGGACAGCAAGTCTAGTTTACTGGGCATGTTTCAGGCCAGTGAAACGCTCAAGCAAAATGGTAAATGGCACCTGAGGCAGGAGGCTGAAATTTGTCTCTATATTTATGCACACACACTCACATGACTGTATACACACACATTTATACACACACACACATACACGCTCATACACACACTCATAACACACACACACACGAAAATATTTTAAAATCATTATCCAAACTTCAGTTTGCTTACAAAACAGTTTGTTCCAAATTTAGGTTGATAGCTTATATTCTTGAATCCTAAGGAGCTATGTTGACAAGCACTTTGTTGCGTTACTCTTTTCAAAACAACAACTAAGTTGGAAACCTCCAGGATGTCATCTATTAGGTAATTAGTTGGATAATGAACTCTGAAATGAGCTTTTGAATTATCAAGGAAATATTTATAGGGTTATTTAGGCAGATGACCATTATATATGGTAAAACTGAACTGACAACAAATACTTCTCTCTGTGAACATGACAGTTTTAAAATATTTTATTAAAAAGGCATTACATATCAAATGATGATCAAGCTCCCTGAGATTATAAAAGGCAAGATCATGGGAAATAGATAATATTATATAGTAATTTATGTTACTAATTCACAATTATATTATTAAATATTTAGTTATTATAATTACATAACTGTTTTATTGTACAATTGGTCTTTCATATCTATGAGCTATATATCAAAAGATTCAACCAACTACAGATGAACAATATTTATAAAATCATTTGCATCTGTATTAAACCTGTACAGACTTGTTTTTGTAATTCCTCCCTAGGCAAGGTTGTATGGTGAATATTTATATAATGTTGACATTATAGTAGGTGTTCTGAGTAATCTGGAGCTGATGCAACTTGTATAGGAGGCTGTGGGTAGGTTATTGTTATAAATCACCCCATCTTATATATTAGACTTGAGCATCCATAGATTTTGATCGCCACAGATCATGGTACCAGTTTCACAGTGCAAAGGCTACTGGATGACTAATGTATCATCTCTATTTTATCTGTAGTTTGTATATTGGATACATTGCTGACTTTTAATAGCATTGAATAAAAGCTTGGATAGTATTGCTTAACAAGTTTATTTTTGCTAATTTAACATCAGGTATCAAATTATGTTTAAAATTTGCAGTATTTTGAGCTGGGCATGGTGAGTCACACCTTTAATCCCAGCACTTAGAAGCCAGAGGTAGGAGGATCAATGCTAAGACTACATAGTGAATTCCAGGTCAGCCTGGGCTGGAGTGAGACCCTACCTTGAAAAACCAAAAAAAAAAAAAAAGTTTTTAAAAAGTTTTAAAGATATTGTTACTGTTTATAAAAGATGAAGTGTAATAAAATACTTTCAAATAAACAATACATCCACTTATGGACTCTTCCGGAGAATATTTTCACGGTTGTATTTTTGATTTAGTTAATACAGATGAAAATGCTCTCAATCTCTATCAAGGTTGCATGTTACATAGAGAAATAACTGCATGTTTAAAGCAAATTCATTTTTAGAAATTTATTTTAGGATTGGTTGAATGTCAATTATAGAATAGGGACTAATGGTACTCTATTCATCATCAATTTAGTATTAAGCAATAAACTTTTTGAAAGGTTAAGGATTACTTTCATAAAGACATTATTTTCGTCTTCTCTAAACAATATGCCAGGCTCATTGTGGAGCTAGGCTCACAGCTAGTCATGTCAGAATTAGATTCAAACCCATGATTCTCTTCCTCCAAAAAGCTTGTACTAGTTCAGTTCCCACTCTGTCTCATATTTACTTACCTTCCTTCCTTTCCTGATCTCCTTTCCTTGAAAACATCCTGAGCTAGTAGAAGAATCAACATTAAATAGCATATTTACATATTTTAATATTGATATATATATATTTATTCATATATATATGAAATACATATACTCTTTGTTTCTTTGTTTTGTTAAATTCTTATTTAGAGCTTGGTGTTCAAATTTGATTTGAATATAGGGACAAAAAATGTAATTTTAGGGCTGGAGAGATTGCTGTTAAGGCACTTGCCTACAAAGCCTAATGACCTGAGTTTGATTCCCCTGTGCCCTCATAAAGCCAGATGCACAGAGTGGCATATGTATCTCGAGTCTATTTGTAGTGGCTGGAGGCTCTCGTGTGCCCATTCTCTCTGTCGCTTTCAGCTTGCAAATAAATAAAAACATTTTTAAAAAGCTTTTTTTTAAGTTGTGATTTTAGTGCTGGAGAGATGGTTCAGCAATTAAGACACTTACCTGCAGAGCCTAACAACTCGAGTTCAATTACCCAGTGCCCATGTAAAGCCAGAAGTGGCACCTGGAGTCTGTTTGCAACAGCTGGAGATCCTTTCTTTCTTTCTTTCTTTCTTTCTTTCTTTCTTTCTTTCTTTCTTTCTTTCTTTCTTCCTTCCTTCCTTCCTTCCTTCCTTCCTTCCTTCCTTCCTTTCTTTCTTTCTCTCTCTCTCTGTCTCTCTCTTTCTCTCTCTCTTTCTCTCTTCTCTCTCCCTTTCTCTCTTTCTCCCCCTCTCTCTCCCTCTCTATCTCGCTCTCCTTGCAAGTAAATAAATAAATGAAATATTTTCAAATATGTGACTTTAAACATTTGGTTTTACCAGATCAACATATTCATGTGTCTTCTCTATGTTCCTAGCATCTATCTCCCTTGGGGAACATAGTGCTGACAATATGTAGGACTGACTACAGAGGAAAGAAAGATACTCTCCAAGAATGAGATCTAACAATGCCCAAGGAAGGCAGTTTTGCTTCATGTTGGGTAGGCTTTACACTCTTCCTTTAATTTTTATTTTATTTTACTTTATTTTTTGTTTTTTGAGGTAGGGTCTCGCTCTTGTCCAGGCTGACCTGGAATTCACTATGTAGTCTCAGGGTGGCCTCAAACTCATGGTGATCCTCCTACCTCTGCCTCCCAAGTGCTGGGATTAAAGATGTGCACCATCACGCCCCGCCCTTTCTTTTTTACTTTAATGAGCTTACAAAGAAGCAGTTTTCCTTATGACATTTTCAGACCTCAGTTTTGTTCACCCTTCCCTTTTTTTCTCCTCCATCTCCCCGTTTCTCATTCCCACTTTCACCCCTAAAATTTCTGCTTCCATTTCCCTCCACTTGTGTTTGTTATTCCCACTTCTCTCCCTGAAAGCCTCTTTCATCCCCTCCCATGGAGATCTATCTGGCTTCTTGCTCTTTAAATTTTAAGGTCTCTAGGAAAGATAGTTTTCCCTCATGGGACATTTTTCTTTCCAAAAGATTGACAGGCCCATTTACATGCATTCTTCAAGAAGAATGATCTGACCTTGCTCTCTGCCAGATCACCTTGGCAAGCTAGTCATCTTTTGATCTTCCCACCCAGGGCCATTGATCTAACTCAGAACCCATTATGTTTGGTCAATAATCAAGAGTCCTGCAGTTTTGTTTGCCAGCTTTTCAAGCTGCTGATTATGAGGTGGGGTGGATCCATGCTCTACGGCCTTCAGGCCTGCTAATATTTGAGTAACTACCTAACAGTTCACTTATTTAATATATTACTATATATATGCATATGTATATCTGTACATATGCACAATATATTAGAGAATTTTAAAACATGTTGGAGTTTGAATCAAATCAGATGAAATTGATTGTTTAACTGTAGAAAGTAAGATTTAATAAATGAAATACACTGTAAACGTCGGCATTAGTGAAATAGACATTCTTTGCCTAATTCATGAAATTGATTTCCTAGTTGCTTGCTGACCCCGGCCATGCTTCCAATGTCAATGTTTGAATATATTAGAGGCTGAACGAGTTAAAAGATTCTCAGATGCCCTTGCACACCTGACTTTTTTGGCAGCTGTTCAAGTTTTGACATCCTGAATTAGCAGTTTGTTCATTCAGAGTTTGAGCTCCTCACTTCCAGGTTGGCTAGGTCTTTGTTTAGAAGCCAAGTGGCCAGATACATTTGCTCCTGCTGTCAGTTATAAGAAAGAGGCACATTAACCTAATTTTCCATAGAATTGCCATAGAAGTTGACAACATGGGGTGAGACAGTTTGGATGTATTAGTAAATTGAAACTTTATCTGAGAAAGTTTAATGAAAGCCCTTGGCCTAGACCTCTGAAGGAGCCTTTCACTGCAAAGTGCTATTTTCACATGATGGTTCCTTTTACCAAATACCTCTGGCCTCAACGCGGGGCAGTTTTATGGTAATTATTAAACCACAAATTAGTATTCATGTCTGGTGTATTTTTGTCTTGGGCTTTTTTATAATCTGAAAGTTTCTTTGAACTTAATTTGAATTGATTATTGTTTTTGACAAGGATTCCTCTTTAGTAACCTAGCCCAATAAAATATACAATAAAATACAGTCTCTCTCTTTGTACTTTCTTCTCAATGGACTTACCACATCGATGCCTTTCCCTTGTGTGTTGATTCATAGTGGTAGGGAAAAAAAAACGAACCTGTTTTAAGAAAATTTATTAATCTGTCTATAGAAGATTAATTTTGGAGTATATTTCATGCGTGACTTGCCTTATCTTAATTTCCATTGATTTTATAAAAACAGAAATTGTCTTGCTTTCTGGCTTTTTTATTTTTATAAAACATTGCGCTTTATTCAAACTTTACAGAGATATAAGGGAGAGGGCAAGGTAAGGGGCAAGAGGAAGGAAAATGTGAGTGAGCATCATGTGGCCTGATGGGCTCATGTGTAGTGACCATCACACACACACACACACACACACACACACACACACACACATACACACACACACACCAAAAAAAAAAAACAGATTAAAAGGTAAGGGTAAGAGTGAAACCCATGATACAAGTGATACAAAGGTTCTCAGTGGGGACCCAGCCAAGTGCAGCCCAAAGAGTAGATGAAAAAGACCCAGGGTTTCTGTGTGGATCCAAATTAATATCCACACTCCAGAAGCCTGCCCTCACCTGTGCTAGAGCTCCCAGCCAATAGGCCTGGGCTCAGGGGGGAAGACCCACCCACACCTGGGCAAGCAGTTGATTGGGTGAGCTGAGGCAGGTGGGGTGACAAAGCTGGGACTCAAGATCATAGTGGGCCATCATCCCTTAACTGCCTACCAGAAACTGTGGGTCCCAGCCTCTCCCAAGTCCTGGCCACAACCCCTGGAGAGAGATGGTCCCTGGCTCTGGGTTTAGGCTGGATGGAGGCCCTTCCACGCTCCCAGAGAACTGCTGTGGACAGACATGGGCAGGTTGGCCAGGCCACCCAGAAGAAAGCAGATTAAAAGGAGCTGTGCATTGGTGAGGGTCTACACTCTGCCTCTTATATTTAGTAAATAGTCTTTCATAGAAATAGAAAAGCCAGGCATTGAAAAGGGGGCAACCATTTGTTTCCTACCTCCACTCTCCAACTTCCCATTTTTCTCACTTGAGTTTGAAATACAAAATATTTTGTTAGGGAACATGAGATGATGATAAAGTCATTAGGAGGCTGACTGGGTTTAATATTAAATTCTAGAGATTTGAATGAAATCTTAAATGGGTATATATACTAAATTTCTAAACTCTCCTACTTTGTCAGGCATGACTTTGGAGAAACACCATTAAAGAAGTAATGATTGTAACCCAGGGCAAAGATCCAGAGACACTTAGGATCTCAACAACAAAGCAGACTCAATACTCACCCACCATGACTCAGGGAACTGAGCAGAAGAGGGGATGGATGGAATGAAAGAGCCATGGTGGGGGAGAATATCCAGAGACATTGCCCCCCTCAGTAACAATATGCAAAGGAGGAAGAAAAAAAGAGAAACAATGGCTACCTCTGGTGCAGTTCATACCCCCTAACCTATGGACAGGTCCAGTATGTGCACCGAAGGACCCCAGTGGGTAGGGGACAGAGAGGAGGAAAATGGGGACACATTCACCGATGTGCTCATACAATGTATATACTTATTCATAATAAAGATATTTTTTAAAAAAGAAATAGTGATTGCTTTGCACTGAGTTTGTGGGGAATCTCAAAGACATACAAATGTCTTTGTGTTATCCCTTGTATGTTCTTTACTAAGTACAGAATATCGGGTTCCTCATCAGATCTGACTTGTATAACTTATCTAGGTACATTAATATTGTTTATCTGACACTGCAAAAAAAACTGAAGACACAACTTCTATATGGTCATGTAAGCCAATCAGCGCATATAAATATTTCCAAAGGTTTAAGTCTAATATTCAAACTGAAAGGAATATGGATCTTCTCAGCCATGAGAATTTTATAGACTCAGGTGTAACATAGACCATGACAATATTACCATTTATATCTGTTCACTTTTTATCATGATGTGTTTCATATGGATATTGATATGTTTCGGTGATGATATTGAGTTTATATTTATTCATAAATAAAAATTATTTCATTGGCATTCTTAGTTAATACACAAATGAAATTTCAGTGTATTATTGAATGTTGAGGAATATGTTTTTAATATTATATTAATTTTAACAACTCAGGAATAGAATAGAAAATAGCAATTTTATGCAATTTTCAAAAAATTATTTTTTCATTAAAAATGCCCTTTATCAGTTATTTTTGAGTGTTTTTTAAACAATTGTAGGTTAATGACATGTTTGTATTTATAAGGTTTGCTTTCTGATGCACAATTGCTGAAAGCATGTTGCTGTTATTTAAAAAAGGTATTTTCTTCTACAAAATATTTTTGAAATTTACTCATCATCTTAATTCTTGTCCTTGAAAACCAGTGGATGACCACTTTCAGTATTTTTGGAACTTTTTCATTATCAGGTTCTATGTCAAAATCAGATAAAGTTTTAAAAGAAACAAATGCTAATTGCATTTTCTTTTAGATTTTATAAATGCCCCATTATTAAGCATACATACATTTATAGTACATTGGTGATACTGATATAGATTGGAAAGAGAAAGGAATCAATGGCATACTTTTGAAGGATTTAGATTGTATATAAATATTAATATGATTATTAATAATTTTAAATAACCGATGTTGAGTTTTATGGCTTCTTGTGATGGATCTAGTAATTACCTTTGTAGAGACATTGCTACAAAAGATACATAAGATAAAGTCAGGTACAAATTTTCTCCTCACTTTGTTTTGTTTCATTGGCAATAATGAGGTCATACTTTTTTCCCAAATGAATGTAAATTTGAAATTCATTATACTTACAGAACAGTAAATTGCCTAATTTTATTGCTCTTAGTGGACAAAAGACAAAATTGGATTTTCAGTTTTGCTAAACAATTTCAATCTGTAAGAGTCAAATAGTTTGATAGAACTAGGTTTCATTGATTTTTACATGTATAAAAGAAATAAGGGGATTTGATTTGATCCTCTTGTTAATGCTTAAGGATATGCTGTGAAAGGAGTTCATACATGTTTCTCATTCTGTATATTTACAGTTTTCCTTTCTGCTTTTAAAGAAAGAGGTTGTTTTTTTAAACCTTTCTTCTTAGTTTTCAGATTTGGATTTGTCCTTTAGATTTTCAGTGTACTAAAATGAAGGCTCAGGCAAGCCTTTTGTCTGGAGATAACTATAGCTTTTATACTCGCTATTACTGTGTTACTATGGAAACTGTGCAGGACCCTGAGGCATACAGGTTTCAATCTAAAAATTCACAGTGATAACAAATTAGGGTTTCTTTCCTCTTTCAATTTTTTAATACATGGCTATGGTTTCTATTGCTCACTGAAAAATATATATAAAATTTCATTAATTTGTATCCACAAAATTCAAAATATGTACATGATATTTGATATTAAATTAGTGCTTATATATATTTATATATATATATATTTAAGATAACTGAATAAATATAAAATCAACATTACCTTGAAAATTATCATTCTATACAAGATAAAAAGATTAAATGCTTTTTCTATTTCAACTGGTCTTTGCCAAATAAGTATAACGACATTCAAATTGAAAATAATTTTAGAACAAGGCATTTGTTCTATCTAAGACTGAATATCTGAGAATTGAGATTAGTTTTCACTTATTCCTGGACTAGTCATAATGATGGTCCATAATCTCTTGAAAACTCATTAAATTATTTTTCAACATGTACAGATATATACAGTAGATAGCAAGCATTTGTGATGTAAATATAAATGAAGTGATGGAGGTTGTCCTTGACATGAATAGAATAGAAACATTCTCTAAAGGTCATTGGAGGATGATTTTCAAAATAAAGATCGCTCAAATGGAAATTAAATAACTATAATAAGCTTTTAGAATGATGAATAATTCAAAAGATGTAAGAAGGAGAATTATTGACAAAGAGCTTTCAGAGGTTTGATCTGTAAATATGCTATTCTAGATTAATTGGAATTTCCTTGATTCTGTTTAATTTCTGGATACTAGATAAAAATGTTTTCCCTTAAATGACAAATTCCTCAATCTCTGTATCTTTCATCTTCTTTCCCCACTCCTACTTTTCAGAGTATGACACTTAGGTAGGGAAAAATACAGAAATTTTTAGACAGTCATAATAAACCATGAAGAGAACATGAATTCTGAACTCAAGAAAATTTTAAAAATGAAAGTTAAGACTTCTTTGTGATTTCTCTTCCCTTCATCTCTATTTTGTTTTTACTTATTTCTCTGGGAATTGATGGAATCCCACAAGCTCAAAATCAGTCACCTGGATTGAAATAGATTGAAGCCTTTCCTCTGAATCTGCTTTGACATTTTGGATAAAACAATGGTGATATAAGATATGACACAGTTCTTTTTTTGTATAATATTATCATCATTCTTTTGTGATACTGGGTATGGAACCCAGGGCTTCACACATGCTATACAGTCTCCCACTGAGCTGCAACACCATCCCCAGTGTGATCTGACTTCTCTTTATCTTTAAAACTCCCAACATTGATTCTAACCAAAGCCTCTCTTCACAATTAAAAGCTTGCTTTTGCTGTGGCCAAGTCAGGAGCAGGGTTATGTGAAGCAGCAAATAATAAGTGGTGATTGACAGACAGGCTGACCTCCCATTACAAAGTTTGTGCACCCAATTAAATCTGTCTATAACAACAAGAAGACACATGGGAGACACTTTCTAAATGGCCTACCCCTTCTCTTTGTGACTGGCCTAGGAAGATGGACCCATGTGCAAGGCACAGAATAATAATAAATGAGGTACTTCATAGCAGTGCACAGGAGGAAAGGATCAATCTACTGAACTCTCACATTAAGAAAAAAGTAATTCAGGTTGATGAAGAACAAAATGATCTTTAAAATTTGAGAGGGTGGGATGTAAAGTTTAACAGATTCAATAAGTGGAATGATCAGACTGTGGCAAAATATCACCTTTCCAGGTATTCAAAAGAATAATGCAAGCACCTTGCCGTTTTTGTTTGCTTCTCTGCATCCTGTTCCGGGCCCCTGCCCGGTCCATAGCAGGAAGAAATCATTTCAATCAATGAATAAACAATGATCTATCTACCTGGGGAGATGCCACATAATCGGCAGCATTATATTTTTTCATTTATAATTTAATTTTTATTTTCATGCTTCCATTTTGTTTTAAGTATGATAACTATCGCGTTTTATGTTTGCAAAATCTCTTAAAATTAACAGGAGAAATATTGGAGAGGGGCAGAATCCTCTGGGAACGTGTACTGATGTAGAGCTGGGGGAGGGGCGGGAGTAAAAGAAGCAAATATTAGGACTCTGTCACCACAATCAAGGTGATGCGAGTTAGGATGGATACATTGCCTAAAACATAGCATAACAGGAAACTAAAATAGCAGTATGTATTCATAACTTACAACTTACAAATCTAGATATGTTTGATAAAGAAAACAAAAAATTTAAAAAAGAAAGATCTAGATACTTTCAATAAGCATTTTACTTAATTTCTTGCCTTCTTCCTCTCTTTTTTCTTTTGTCCTATCTCTCTTTCTCCTTTCTCTCTTTCCCTCTCTCTTTCTCTCCATTTCACAATACAGGAAACAGGTCTTAAATTAATAATGATGAAAGAAGGATATACCATTGAATAAGGAGGAGAAATCCACTGAGGTTTAATGAATGGTACCTTTTATGACAGCTGTAAAAATGTTAAAGAATCCTATAAGTCAAGCCTTGGCATATATGTATATTATGGTTAATAGATTTATAGGAAGATGTTAAGATTCCAGCAGGAAATTTTTAAGGAGAAATCATTGATGCAGAAAGGACCCAATTGGTTGTCTTAACACAAATACAATGCATCCAAAGTGCTGAAGAAAGAGAAAAGGTAATTCTATATTATGAAAGCACAGAACAGAAAGATGAGCTAGACAGCTAAGCCAGAGGCACATTCTAGTGGAAATTATACACCATTCTTAGATACTCGACATTCACTCTGAGGCCAGAGGACCCTTTAAGCAAATGGATTAACATGAGGGAGATGTCAAGGTTGTCATTTAGAAATAACATTTTAGCTGCAAAGAGATGAATTTAGAGCTACAAGATGAAACCTAGGCAAGGCTGGTGGCCATAGTGCTGTTTAACAGATCTATATATCTCTTGCACAACATCTGAAAGGCAAAATAATACAACATTCTTCATGCTATCCTTTCTTGATATTCTAGCGGGAAGACACATAGAAATCATAGAAATAAGGTTTATCTATTTACTCAGGCTATGAAGTAGTCTGAACTTTTATAGTTAAATTTTAATATTTTCTAGGCATTAATATTTCCACTGGAATTAAAGTTAAAATATGTGGAATATAATAGAATGATAAGTTATTAAGGAATTTTAAGATTTAGTATGAGTTTAGTGATTCTTGCCCAGGCTTCTTTAGGCCTGATGACCCAATAAGAATTAAGCTATAGGAATATACATTTGGTAGAAAGTGGACCTGTGGTCCTCAATCTAATGCTTTAAAAGCCATGAAGATTGTAACCCTGGGCTCTCCAGTTTGGGCAGAGATCTATATTTGAGCTACTTAGATACTGAAGGCACAGAAAGAGAGTGGCATTGCAATTATGTTCTCGTCTTTTTTCTTATGTGCAATTCAGTTATTAATCTGCTTTATCACTCTCTTAATGTTACATTCAGAGTTACCTTTAATTATCCAATGTGTGCATCTATGGAAACATTATGGAGCATCCTGTCATTTTGATTATTTTATGTAACAGCTAAAAATATTTATATTTAAAAAAACATAACTACATAAAGGGACGCTACAATTCTTTTAAGCCAAATTCAATTACATACCCTAGAAAAGTACTGTGCATACTTACTACTAAAAAATAATGAGATTTGTATTTGTTTTCTCAGGTAAGTTTAGAAAGATTATGTGGCTTGTCCAAATTCACATTGCTATGCATTTGGAAAGTTTCATCAAAAAGTCATGACTAGAGCCTAAGATTATTTGAAAATCAGTTAATGAATTATCTTTTGGCTAACATTCTCCTTTTTAGCAAGAAAATGGCTAACACTGTGAACCTACAATTGGATAGCTTATTTTCTTGTACTATACATGCATATCTATATTTGAGTGTTTGTGTTCAAATAATAAATATTTTCAGATGTTTCAGTTCAGTTTTTTGATAAACGTGAAGCCCGACAAATTGTGCCATAAAATTAAAAATATGCAAGCTCCATGTATTGGATCAAATTTTAAATTTTCAGGCAAAATATCATTTTTGCTTATAATCTCAATTTGTAGTGTTTAACCTCACATGTGCTATACAAAAGCCCTATCATTCTGCTAAATGCTCAGCTCTTCTATTTCATGTTACTTGAGTTTAGTTAAGTGTAGAGAACTTTTTTTTTCACTTTCTTTGCTTCTTTCCTATTTGGTCTTGCAATAATTAAACTCTAAAAAATGTGATAGTTATTAGGATATTACCAACAAGCTACTTCTTTCCCCATATTTACAATACATAAAAACTGAAGTATCTTAGGAGTTCATACATGCTTCAAATGGCAGATATCTAGAAGTAATGGAATGTTCCAGAGTGAACAATCCACTCCACATTAGCATGGTAACTCTCAATCATGTCATGGATGACAAGCTAGTGTCAATTAAACATATTTCAGTAAATCCATACTTTCAAGCTAGGACATTTGAGGCATAAAGTATATAGATGATAGATAATAGATGATAAATATATATAGATATATGTATATAGATGAAATAGATGATAGGTAGATAGATGATTGATAGATATGATAGATAGAAAGATGGTAGATAGATAGATAGATAGATGGTAGATAAATAGATAATGATAGATAGATATAGATAGATATAGATAGATATGCATTGTTGAACAATGGCAGAAGCCATTACATATTCAAATACTCAGTTCATATATGTACATGAAATGAATTTGCTTCATGAAAAATCTATTCTGAAAACAAAATGTGAAAAATATTTCTTCTGATAAAATACTTATTAAAATATGTTTAATTCTTGGTTGAAGAGACTGGATAATGTGTTTGTGAATGTCTTTAGGTTTTCAGTAGAGCAGCCCAGGTCTAGGTGTCTGGTTTTGAGCACACTTTATTGTATGTAGTGCAAGTACATGTTCTTTGGCCGTTCCACCCTTTTCACATACAGAGAGCTTTCTTCCTGTCTCCCACAGGAGTGTCTCTTCCCCACAGCATATGTAACTGTTCTGCCAACTGAGGGGCAGGTTTTATATCTTGGCTTTCAAGACCTGTTCCATCTGTAGCTCATAATCCTTGCTATAAATCTTTCACTTTCCCTAAAAGAATAGTATGTATCTTCTGGAGAAATGACATGGTTGCTGAATATTTAAGCAGTTCTGATGGATTTTATTTCAAGAAACCTTGAAAGATTCGCTAATTATAAGAAGAAAGAAAAGGAAGGGTATCAGATTTTGCCTTTTATTCATGTCCTTCATGTGCTTTCAAAGGCAATGGCTGAAAGCCAATGGGATTGGCTCATCAGCTATGGAAAGGGGTTATGTAGAGACAGAGATTCAGCTGTAAAAATGAATGGAGACATGGCTATGCTAACACCCAGTCAGAACACGAGAGGTGCAGATGGTCTGTGTCCATGATAGCTAAGTGAGAGCACTAGAAATCTATTTAACTTACAAATTGGTGCATTAAAGCATTTAGGTAAAATTGAGTTTGAACAAAAGAAACACAAGGAAAATGAAACTAGTGGCCCAAGCTAACTGATCAATGTGCATTGAAATTGTTTAACTGGAATCCCTCGCGTATTTTGGATTGACATACTTTCCCATCTCTCCCCCTGATTTTAGTGAGTACTTCTTAACAAAATTTGACGTGCTATTCATTAAAAAGCAGGTACTTTGGAAATTGTTTCATTTTCTTATGTATAAATTTAAAGATTAAATAAATAAATGAATGTTTACTAACACTAAAAAATGAGCAGAGCTGAGGAGATGACTCCATGGTTACTGTCACTTGCTTGCAGAGTTTACTAGGACAGATTCTCATTCCCCAATGCCCGCATAAAGCCAGATGCACAAAATGGTGCATGTGTCGGGAGTTCATTGGCAGCAGCAAAGGCCTCTGTGTACTCAATACTCACCCTCTCTCCTCACAAATACATTTATAATAAATTAAAAACAATAATTTTTTTAAAAATCAAAGAATAATATTTACTTGAATAATATATTGCCATGCCAATAAATAGATATATAAAACAGCTTGTTGTATATGGGATAGAGTCAAGAGAGCCTACTCAATATGTTAGGTAGATTCTTGGCTATTGGTCCTGGAATTTAATTATATCTTTGACAGTGAGAAAATGTCATACTTCACTGAGGTTATGGCATAGAAACTTTAACTTTGGTATGCAACAGGTAGGTTCTGTACTGGGAAGATTTTTTTTTTTCTATTCAGAAAACCAATTTCCTTAAGTCTAATATTCTTATTTTCTTAATTTTTGTTTGGAAAAGAAACATATCATCTATTCCTTTAAAAACAAGCAAGTGTGCTACTAAAATAATAGCAAAGAGATGAAAAAAATCAGCATGACAAATTAGTAAGCAAATACCCATAAAATGAATTAATATTCATTTAAATTCAAATAAAAAGATACAAAAGTGGTGATATGTGCTAGACTAGGCATCTTGAAAATACCATATTAAGTGAAAGAAACCATACATGTAAATGTACACAGTATATAATTATACTTGTATGAAATTTCCCAAATAAGCAAACCTATAAGACAGAAAGCAGACAAATCATTGCCAGTTGCTGTGTGGAAATACATGATGAATGAGTAGTCCATGAGTACACAGTTCATGATGAAAGAGTACTCCATGAGTACACAGTTCATGATGAACGAGGACTCCATGAGTACAAAGTTCGTGATGAATGAGTACACCATGAGTACACAGTCATGATGAATGAGTACTCCATGAGCACTCAGTTCATGATGAAAGAGTATTCCATGAGTACACAGTTCGTGATGAATAAGTATTCTATGAGTATACAGTTCATGATGAATGAGTACTCCATGAGTACAGTTGATGATTAAAGAGTACTCCACGAGTACACAGTTCATGATGAAAGAATATTCCATGAGTACAGTTCATGATGAATGAGTACTCCATGAGTACACAGTTCATGATAAATGAGTACTCCATGAGTACACAGTTCATGATGAATGAGTACTCCATGAGTACAAAGTTCATGATGAATGAGTACTCCATGAGCACACAGTTTGTGATGAAGGAGTACTCTGAGCACACAGTTCATGATTAATGAGAACTCCATGAGTACAGTTCATAATGAATGAATACACCATGAGTACACAGTTCATGATGAATGAGTACTCCATGAGTACAATTCATGATGAATGAGTACTCCATGAGCACACAGTTCATGATGAATGAGTACTCCATGAGTACACAGTTCATGATGAATGAGTATTCCATGAGCTCACAGTTCATGATGAATGAGTACTCTATGAGTACAGTACATGATGAATGAGTACTCCATGAGCACAGTTTCTTTCACAGATGAGGGAAAATAAGTGATAGCTAGGGGTAGTAGTTTTACAATGCTGTCGAGCCACTAAACATAGTGATCTATACACAATCATGGCCTATAAAGATATGTGAAAAATTTTTGTTGAATATTCACAAGAATGATGATTACCTGCTATTAAAATTAGCAATATCTAAAGGATTTTTAAAATAGTAAAACATGATGTATTAGAGAATGCAGATTCAAAATGTTATTTTCTTTTTTTGAAAATTTATTTATGGTTAATAATTAGAAACACAGTAAGAACAAGTCTTTTGTTGGTACCCCGATTTCCCTCCTCCCTGGCCCCAGCCCACGGAGGGCCCTCCTCAGTGGGATTGCTGAAACATTCAATGGGATGGGCTACGGATTATATGAGTTGCAGCCTGTTTTTTTAGTTAGTTTGTTTGGTTGGTTGGTGTGTGTGTGTGTGTGTGTGTGTGTGTGTGTATCAAAGCTTTTTTTCAGGGGAAAAATGCCCATTTTTGTTAAAGAAGGTCTATCATTAAAATAAATTAATCTTACTGCTTAAGTGCATCATTGAGATATATCAAAACTCTAATTAAATATTATTATTAAATTAGAGGCATACTATAAAATAATCTGAGGTTGTTCTATATCATTGAGTTCTATTTGCTAGATAGACTACATTTAATAAAGCCACAGTGCAAAAATTATAGAATTAGATGTGTCATTATGTGGCAAGTGAAATGACTTTCTATTTATCATTAAGCAAATTCATGCTGTTTTTAAGGCTCAAAAAATCTAAATTAGTCAAAATAATATTCTCAAAAGGAGCCCATCATGAAAATAAGAAAAAATTACTTGGTGGCAAACACAGGAAAAAAATTATTTCCTATGACTCAACTATTATTTATCCCCAAAGGAAAGATTACTTTTATAGAACATTGGTGGAAATAGAGATAGCTCTGAAATAAAGTTCAAAATTATTATAAAATGTACTGAAAAGCCCTGATTTATTGGTGATAAAATCCTGGCATCATCTTTTTTTATTAGATTTATTGAGACAAATCACATATAATATTGAACTGCTGAATGTTTGTAACTCAGAGGTGCTTAGTGTGTTGGCAACCACAAGAAAGCAGTACTAAAATCTAATTGTGGAACATGCTCATTTCCAGAGAAGCAGCCTCCCCGTGACTAAACTATCCCTAAGCTGTCACTGAGCATCCTATACTGGAAGTGTGTATTTTACATGGGTAATCTATTTTCTCTTATATTCCTGTTCTTAGATTTGAGTTGAGGTTGACTCTGGTGATAACAAGGAATGAAAAAGCAAAGGCAGTCATTTACATTTCTTCTTGAGACACTCATATTTATTCGCCGTTGTATGGATGTTCTTACTGGTTTCCATTCACCACAATAACTTTCATGTAGGTGCTTCATAATATTATATATGAATAGTTTATCAACAAAGATATTTATAGTTAGATTTGTTCATTTAAATTCTTATCAGATTTGAAGTCTAAATCTTTTCTTCATTTAAGGCAGATTTTAAATGCATTCCACAATTATAGAAATAGTCGATGAACCTGTACCAATTGACAGTAAGTATAAGGGATTCCCTCATTACTGCATTAGACAATTTAGAGCCTAAACATTTCGTGAATCAATTAAAGTTAAAAAATGAATAAATTAGTAAATATGCAAAAAAGATGCTGTATGAACAATATAGTAATATAATTCCAGTTATATATGCTTTGGTCTGTATATTTGTGTTTTTTTATGCTATGAACTATAAAATAACTCAGGCAGAGTGTGTTTGTGTACACCAAGGATTCAGGGCCTGAACAAAGAAGTGTGTACACAGTTGCTAAAACCTTTATATATATATAAAGTTCTTATAGTCCCTAGGAGACAGTCAAGATGTCTGTAATTTCTTCTTCCTCTGTTATTCACCTTCTGGCAGTCCCAATGATAAGTACAAAGATTATCATCTCTTTTGGTAAAACATTAAAGGCTTTGGAAGAGTATAAAACAAAACATAACAGACTTCACTTATCCCCCCACAAGCCACAGATTCTAAGATTAATATAATTAATGAATTTATATAATTCTATATATTTTAAATCCAGATGTAAGACACCAATGGAAACTCAAAATTTACTAAATTATTTCTTGAGTTGCATAATAATATTGCCATAATAGTTTAGAAGTCACTTTTCAAAAAAGAGGAAATTATTTTTAAAATTCCTAGCTATCTTCAAAAGCAAGAAAAAGGTTCCAGAAAGAAGAATATGTACTTGTTACAGAAAAGATTCAATTTCACACCGCCTTATCTGTTACCTATGCTACTAAATTGTCTTGGAAAACTATCTACATATAAATGAAATCATTATGTTGACGTCTTATCATCTTGTATCCTTCTGACACCGCTGAGTTTGGTTTTCCATTTAGCAAAGGAGCCCAAACCACTTCTGTTTCTGATTGAAACTGCCATGTACAGGAGATAGTCATAGAAAATTCACAAGTGCGTGGCCAGAAAACTGGACATTTGTGATGCCCTAACAGTGAGAATAGTTTCTGAGTCATCCCAATAGTTTACCTGTTGGTTTTTCAGGAACAGTATTGTATTGTGATCTAAGGATTTACTTTGACATACTTTTGTTGAGTACTAGAACTTGAGAATAGGTCCAAGATCCCTGCTATAAAAAATGTAAATTCAAACAGTTTTTGTGATGTGCATTTGCTACAAAATTGTAGAGCGGGGGTACTTTTATAAATTATGGATTTGGAAATATAATGATCTTTTTGCAAACTTTATAGTTACAAAAATAAGAAGTCTCCTGCCTCATAGACACTGGAAGTAATCTTATTTACTGTATGAAGTTTCTGCATGTCATAATATGCCCCTGAAAAAGGTAGCAAGATGCATCACTCATCATCTTGTATTTATTTTCAAAAGTATAAGGACTTTCAGATTGTATAATGCTGCGAGCAAAATCCCACACATAAAAATCTTCATTCATGTAAACCCAAAGTTTTCATACTAATTTTAATCATAGTAACAAGAAAGTGAATTTTAGATTTTAATTCAAATGCTTGCCACTTGCTCACTAGTGCAATTGATGACCTCTGATACCATCACATACAGTTCACATTTACGTAGTCTTTCAAGGCAAAGGTACAGCTGGTTTACTGGTAGTAGAAATTTTGGAGACTATTTTTGAGCTTCGACCAAACAATAAAAGATAATTCATATATATACATACTTATAAATATGAGAAGATATATAAGTATATATAAATATATATTTTTATATATCCATAAGCTTGCTTGAATTTTACTTGAAGAAGCCAGTGGATTTGGTTGAGTCTAGCTACACTAACACATTTATCATATATATTATTTGTTTTTATACACTGAATTTCCATTTTCTTATTACTCATTTTCTTAAAATTGTTTTTGATAAGGAATAAAATACCTGTTTCCTTATTTCACTTCTTAATTCTTTCAATTTATAAAAACATATACAGTATAAATAAAATATGATTTATTACACCATCCCCACCATATCCCATCCATATTGGAAGTTTTTTTAATAATGTAACCTTTAGTCTCCAGAGTAGTCTCAAAGCATAACTTCCGAGAATGTTCACTGTGCTGCCTGAGTTCACTTTACTGTCTGATAGATGAATGCACATACAACTGAAGCCTTCTTCCTCTAAGGACAGCATTTTTGCCATTACCTGGGACACTTTCCATATGAAATATTATATACTGTGTTTGAGATTATATTCACTACAGCACATATATAAACAGGAGAAATCAAGTTGAACATGAGCATTCATCACTCTGCTTACACACTGAGGACGCAACGTTGCCAGCAGCATCCCGCACTGCTGCAGTGCCTTTCCTGCCATGATGGACTGTATTACCTCAAACTGTGATCCAAAAACATCCTTCCTCCTTTCTAGTGCTTTTTGTCAGTTAAATCACTACAATGAGAAAAGTGACTAATTAGTCACGTAGATAAGGTGTGCTATGAGAAAAGACTACATATATGTCTGCAATAACACTAGGAGCTATTTTGGAGATCAAAAATAAACATCCCAAAGCAATTCCTATCATGTCTTAGTAAATCTACCAAATTTCCCATATTTTTCTTTAATACTTTGATTATTATTTTTTAAAATAAATTATCTTTTCATGCTCAAAGTTGTCTTCTGTGCTTATAATCTAAGTTCTAGAATTCAGTATTTTATCAAAGTGACAATTTATTTAACTTCTCCTTTAATTACTAACTGTATTGCTCAATACCAGCCTAACAGGGTCTACCCTTAATAATTTCATTATTATTTAGGATGTTTCTTTTTTAGCATGTTTACATTTCATATATATTATTTATTTATTTATTTAATGCTGAGGATATTTTGCCTACTAGACATCTATGCTTTTAGTTCTCTGTGACTTCTAAAGTTTTATGAACTTTTTTTTCCCTATACTTGTCTCTATGATTTATAACCTATCAGAGTCAGGAAATGGTTCCACCATGCCTTAATCTCAAAAACCAAGCACTGATTGTTATTTGGGATTCTTTTCTCCCCTAAACACAATATAGCCAGTTACATTGTTGTATAGAGTTTGCTTTCTCCATACTATTCAAGTTTCTTTAAATTGTCTATTTATTTCTGTGGCCAGAATTCAAATCTAATCATCTCTTTTCTGGTACAAGTCACTAATCTCTCTTTCTCTCTCTCTCTCTCTCTCTCTCTCTCTCTCTCTCTCTCTCTCTCTCTCTCTCTCTTCATTTCCCTCTCTCTCTCTCTCTCACACACACACATAACCACAAACACATTCATCTTTCAATAATAGACATTCTTCACAAATAGACATGTGAATCGATTTCTCCTGTACTTAGAATCTATGATGGATTCTTACTATTTTTCAACATCCCCAGTTTCCTTTCCAGTGTCATCACCACATCTAACTCCTATACTTTTCAGAACATGCTAGATAAACCCTATTTCCCTGAATAACACTTAGTTATCCACACTTCAGACCTTAGTTCCTGTAACAGGATGAAACTATAAAAATTTCATCTCTCCTCTTCCTCTTTTTTTTAATCTACTGAACTCTTGTTCATTCTTCAAGGCTAAGTGGGAAAGTCACTCCTTCTAGGAATGTATACCTTAAACTTACCTTGTACCTGTTACCTCCCTTTCTCTGCCTTTCTCTCTGGATAATTTGAAAACCCTTTGATGTCAAAGACATCATGATAACTTATTCGCATGATGACATGCAGGATAATTCATTTTTGGTTAATGGCATACAAGTACTAATAAGAATAGTGGAAAACAACTGATTAAACAATTTTGAAATAAACACATTTACACTTTCTTTACCATTAATATAGTGAACTTAATGTAGTTTTATTTCCTATTACACTGTTAGAAAATAAACCTTTTTCATTACCCTGATTTAATGTCTTGAAAATATTATTTTACTATGGATCCAAAATTGTATCTCAGAAGTGAAAAAAATCTGTTACTCCTTAAAGTCTAGGTTAATTTTATGATTAGTCTTCCTGAATTCTTTTGAAACCCTAGAATTTGGATTTTGTGGTATCCATGTAATGACAGGGCAGAAAATAAGAATTTATCTTAAGTATAGCTAAAAATGCTACATATAATTTTTCCATTTAAAACATCTTTTGGTATGTTTATCACATGACAAACAGAAATACCACAATGTTTTATATAGTATGATTATTCTTTTATCTCTCTATAAATATAGGAAATTAAATTTCATTCATGTTAATATAAGAATAAAAACTTAAATGAAAAAATATTAAATGCTTTAATTTTATTGTCACAATATTATAAAGTTCAAGTTACACTAAAATTTTTGAACATTTTCTATGGATGACTTTTTATTGAGATATAATTTAATTGTGCATGTTTTGTATATAAGTAAGAGAGAGAAGAGGGATCATTTTCTTTGGTATAGTGCAATAAAAATTAGGGGGAAAAGGATTTTTTATTTTGTTGCTATAATAAAATTATTGAACAATAACATTTGGAATCAATAGGTAAGGAAATTAAGAAAGCAAAATTCACCATGTATTTTAGTTGTACAAATAATTTGTAATTTTTTCTTTTGTCTTTGTCACTGCATTATGCATGCATTTGTAGATGAAGCAAATCTGAGCGTATTTCCAAATTCTTGTCTTGCATGTAATTCCTTCCTTAGTTTTTTAAAAATTTATTTATTTATTTATTTATTTATTTATTTATTTATTTATTTATTTAAGAGATGGGGGAAGAGAATGGGCACACAACAGCTTCCTGTCACTGCAAACAAATTCCAGGTGCACACACAGCTTGTACACCTGGCTTACATGGGGACTAGGGAATCAAGCTGTGAGCTTTGCAAGCAAGTGCCTTTAACCACTAACTTATCTCTCCAGCCCTCCTTCCTTAGTTTTACTGCTATTATTAAGCTTTTTTGAGTAAATCAATATGAACCTTGAATGAAAATATATCAAAATAAGTAGTTATTTAGCAATCAGATCCCTAAAGTTTAATATTAAAGTTTTGGGTGTTCTCTCTGAAATGGAACAAAGTGTGTTTAAAAAGAATACATGTTCATTATCAATCCATAAATAGAAAGTCAAAATATTGAGATGGTGATAATCTTAGATGCTCCATCTTGAATTAGAAATCACCCTTTGCATCGTGGTTATTAAAACAAAAGACTAATGACAAACAGTATTGATCTAGGTCTGGAGGAAAAGGAATGCTTATACAGCATTATAGAATGCCAATTAATACTGCCATTATGGAAAATAGTTTAGTGTTTCCTCAAAATACATTAAAACTGATATTATCATGTGGTCCAAAGGAAATGAAACAGTTTATCACAGTGCTGCTTTCCCATGTTTATTGAAGCACTTGACATAATAATCAAAAAATGAAATCAACCTAAATGTTCATCCACTTAAAAATAAGCATCAGAAATGTAAAATAGAGTCAGAAGACTATTATTTACTCCTAAAACCCGTTATTTGTCACCAGATAACTGAAACAGGAGGGCATGATCATACATGAAATAAAACAGGTACAAAAAGAAAGGTCAACATGATCTTCATATGTGTCAAAAGTAGACCGCATGGAAATTGAGAGGAGAAAAGTGGTAAATAAAAGAGAAAGAGAATAAGAGAAGAGATGGAGAAAATGGTTAAAGCATTTACACATACACTTTCCCAAAGGACTTATACAGATGGCCCATCAGCATGTAGAAAGAGGGTGGAATCATTTAGTCGCTTAAGAAACCCAATCCCAAACCTCATAGATGCCACTTCTCACAATTATCTCCTGTCCATTTGACTTTGCTGTTTTTCATTTGTAAACTGAGGTGGTGTGTGTGTGTGTGTGTGTGTGTGTGTGTGTGTGTGTGTGTGTGTGTGTGGCTAGAGAAGCTGGGTAGTTAAGAACATTTCCCTTGCAAGCATGAGGAGACCTGAGAGATTGCTGGAGTTTGATCCCCAAGACTAAAAACTAAGTGTGGCTGCATGCATCTGTAACCCCAGGCCCTTAGGGAAGCATAGACTTAATTACTCAAGTTCATGAAAAGTAGCAAGTTCCAGGATCAGACTCTGCTCAAATAAGGACTTTTAAAAGAGCAATTGAATGGGACACCCACTGTTCCGCTCTGGCCACAGGCAAACACATCAGCACATACACGTAAATACACCACACACTCACACACCACATTACCCACTTGTGTGCACAAAATGTCTATATATTCTATAATAACATACAATTTTGTACTCTATGTCATGAAATTTTTAATTGCTTTGAAATAAGATTTTGAGCATCTGGATGCTATTTTAAACATGTGTGATGTGCAGTCCATATTCAGATGAACTCTTGTAGCTGAGAATATCTAAAGGAGGCTGAACCTGGAGCACCAAACATCACTGATGTTGAAAATCCCTAGGATTGTTTTACAGAGCACAATAGCTGCAGAAGGCTGTAGATCTGGCTCTCAGAAGGATTGGGTTTCTGTGGTTTGAACTGTGTCACATACGGGTAATGTAGACATTGTGCTTCACTTCACGGGAATGTTAATGGGAATGATTAAACGATGCTTTCCAGAGCTAGGGAACATTCTGTCTTTTCATTGTTCACACATTGTCAAACACGGTGTTTTCCCTTCTAACGGTTGGACTGATAGGCTGTTCTCACTCTTCACAGATGGATCTTTAAAACAGCTCATGAAGGAAGCTATTTCCTCACAGCAAGGTCCAGATTAAATCCCAAATCCCTTTGGTTTAAAAAAAAATACAGTTCATGACAAAAGGATGTCTTATCCTAAGGCTTTCCTTTCCTATGAGCGCTGGATGAGCCCACAGGAGATAAATGGAGAGGCAGTCTTCCTTCATTATAATGTGTCGAAAGTAGACATTTTAGCAATCAAATGTGTGAAAGCAACCTTCAACTCCCAGGGACACGTCTCCTGCCAGGCCCCTCTCTTGGCCTTGCTTCCTTCATTAGAGTATAAAGGAAGGATCTCCATATTCTAGTTTAATTAGTGTATGAATTTGACTCCAGCCAGACGTGGGAGAATTCCAAGTAGAGTGAGCAGCATGTACGAAGGCACAGGATTGTAAATAAACTCATCTAAATCAGGGAATGGTTCAGTATGCTACCCGCTAACAAGTTTAGATTCTAGGGTAACTGTGAGGACAGGATGGACCCAAAAGAACTTTGCCAAGGGAAGGATTTGATAAAACAAGTAGGTAAGAAACAAGCCATCCGTGAGAAGGGAAGTAGCAGAAAGAGTCAATGAAGTGTTATTAGAATAGATTGCATGTGATATATGGAGGAGTTTTAATGAGATGGGTGAATTGTACGTACTCCACAGGTTTTGGTGACTAGGTATTTCCTTTTGCCATTTAATTAGAATAGAACCCAATGGAAACCCAAGGGTAAAGGGAACTGGCGTTGCACTGACTCCTGCATCTTCTTATAACACCTTCCACGCTTGGGAAAAATGTTCCAGCCACTAATTCTAGCAGCAGTATTTTTGCATTCATTTCTTACTCTTCATTAAATATAGGACCTTTGCTCTCTTAAATATATTGTTCTAATGTATCTAATTTGTATTCCGCTGTCCTCCTTGATTAAACACAATTTCCCCTTATTTGTCAGAAGTAAACATTTTTGCTTCACGTGACTCTGAAACAGCCTAATTGTCAAAAGTATGACAAATATAAAACTTTAAATTCTCATTTTCAATTTTTATCTTTATCATTCAACTAAAACAAAAAGGAGCCATAAGAAATGAATGAATCAAGAAAATACATAATCGATTACTGTTAAGCCTTCAAATAGGAAGAAAATTCTATCATTTTCTTAGATGGAATTGGAGATCATTGCATTGAATAAAATGAGCCAGATGCAGAAAGACAAATAATGTGTAAGTGCATTTAAAACAATTCAACTCATAGAAGCTGCTGCAGGATTGGGGGGATGGAGAGGTGATGGCGTAGGGTATAAAATCTCAGTTACATGAGAAGAATATGTTTGCTTTTTAAATTATTTTTCCAAGTGTGATAAACATAATTTATAGTAGTGAACTGTACAGTTCCAATTGAGATTTAATTCAAATGCTCGTACCACAAAAACCATTAGGTTTGCTAACTAGCGCGTTGTAATTTCTACATTCTATTCATAAGCCATGACTTTGTAAAATATAAATGTCAATTGTCAAGTTATACTTAAGACAAAATACATTTTAAAACAAATGAAGAAGAGGCAGTACAGTAAATTACTGAATGAGGAGGTATGAAGTCCATGGAAATTATATACAAACTCTGAATTGCTTTGAAAAAAATAAGTTTTATATTTAACTTTAAAGTATATGGCAAATAACTTTAAAACATATAGTGGTGTTTCATATGCTTTAAGTAATAACTAATATGAATCAAAGATTTCCTTCCTTTGATCAAATTGAATATAGAGTTAAGACAATATTGTGGTCCCTGTAATAGCACAATTTCTTGAGACACTATGATGAATACTTAAAACATGATAGATATCAACAAATCATCTCACTTTATTCATTTAAATAAAATACCATCATAATCTGAGTGAGAGTTCTTTATCTTTCCAACAACTATTTTTATGATTTCCTCGTAAGCAAGCCAAGCATGAGTGGTAAGAGAAGGAAAAACAGTTCTCACACGTCTTTGCAGTCCTTGGTAGACCAACTGAAAACTGCATTTTCTCCCATCCACCCTTTCACACTTGGCTGATGGGTAAAGGTCTCGAAGCTGCAGCCACTTTTCTGTGTATATGAAGGTCAGGTTGCATAGCCGGTTCCTCCTAAAAATATCTATTGATCTTTGTCCGGCAGTGTTCTTATTTCTAAACGAAACTATGTTCCTTTAAAGTTCAAGAGAGTTAGAACTTCATGAGGCCCAGAGATGTGTGTGGACTGAAGAACTCTTAGATTTAAAAGTGGAATTCTTGAGAAACGCTTGAAATAATATCAACCTCATAACCTGCACGAGGTTATAAGATGTACTTATGTTAGAGTGGATTGCTTGATTTCAACTTCCTTTTTATAAATCCTTTTAAACAACTCCAGGTAAAATCTAGAGAGAAATGTCATTCTGACTAGACTCTCCATGGAAATCCATCAAGACTCTTTGAATCATGTACACATATCAGCTTTTCCTTACCAGCCGTATATACAGCTCAATTATAACAACTCACAAGTGAGCCTGAATGGTGCTGCAGATGGTGATGATCAATAGTGCTCCAGAGACAATGAGAATGCAAATGCCTGTCAGACAGACTGGTTTCAAAACTTTTGAGAAAATGCAAAAGAGATAGGTTCACTGCATCCTATGGCAGATTTGTTGTTAGAGTTTTGGAACCTCCATATACCTTAATATCATTTATTGAAAATAGTTGAATTAATTAATTTTCCTGTTAACAATATACAATAACTCCAATGTCTCCACATCTTTTGTCACTTTTAATAAAAGATTTTATAACAGATTGTGGTATAAATTTCCTTTCTCTTGTAATTGAGGAATTAGAATGTATCTAAGTGTCTCTACTTAAATGCCATTTAAAAATCATCCATGTACTTTGCCATTTTTTTACTTACTTATTTTGAATACAAACCCCTTATTTGATGAAAGGTTTATAGATATCTTCTAATATCTTTCAGTTGTTTCTTCACACTCTTCTCCCTTTGTTTTTGCTTTACTTATTTGCTTGTGTGTCTATTTGCATGTATAATCATGTGTATAAAGTGAACATGAGTATATGGGTGAATGTGGAAGCCAGAGGACAACCTGCGGTAACTTTCCTCAAGATCCATTCACTTATTGAAACAGTCACTCTCTGGGTTGGGACTCACCTAATTCTGCTAGAATGGCTGGTCAGTCATCTTGAGAGATCCACGTGTCTCTACCCAGGTTCTCATTCTTGCAAGGCAAGCACTTTCCTAAGATATCTCTACAGCTGTTTTTATTTTGTTACGGTGTGCAAATTACTTGTTTGTCCTTTGAGCAATAAGGTTGACTACCTGATTTTCTTTTCAACTGGTGTATCACTATTAATAAGGAATTCCTATCGTCGTGAAGACTGAACTCTCCTGATCTAAGATTTTCAAACTATAGACTAAATCATTAACTCATCATTCCAGGAAACTCTAATCCTGTTATACCAAATCAGATTGTACAAAGATTTAGGATTATTAAATCAAAGTGCCTGGAAATTGAAAATATAAAAGGTATATACCCATTCTCTTCAGGGTACCATATTTCTGACCTTCCAATTTGGAGTATCGGGGACTTCACTTTTTCAGGGATGTGCACATCGGAAATTTACCTAGAACAATACCAAATGCCATGTTGCTTTGTTTCTTTTAAGAATGATTTAATTTCCTATATTGGGCCACTTGTATATAGGTTAATCCATTGACATGAAAAGATACACATATTGAAATGATATGTTTACTTCTAATACTCTTCCACTTGAGAACGAATGAAATCCCTACCAAAAGAAACTAGAAAGTCTTAATAGGAAGATCCTTCATAGATTCAGTTTGTGACTTGTCACACTGCTTCTGCAAACACATGCTAATTCTCTTACTAATCTGAAACATATAAGGAAAGCCTGTGTTTTATTAATTATATGGAAATCTTGGCTTCTCTGTCGGTAACTGTCAGAATGTCCACTTTCATCTCCTCGGGTGATGAGTCCATTCCCTTATAATTTTTTTAAATTCCTGTCTCTAGTCTACTGTCCTTACGAGGACTTCAGTCATCACTCATTTGGCTCATTAAAGGAGACAGCTGATGGCTTTTTCCTTTTTCTTTCTTTTTTTATTTTTATTTTTGGTCTGGTCTTGCACCAATTTAAATCCATCAATTACACTGTGAGAAGAGTGTTTGGTTTCTCTGAAGTCTAAATCTGCCTGTGTCAGTCTCTGCATAAATAAAACTCAAATCCATTCCCATGAAGAAGCCCTCACAACCTGACATTCATTTCTCCAATCTCAGGTAACCTCTCTCTTCACCGCACACTGAGTATTTTGCTGATATGGGGGATTGGGTGGTGGCGGTGGTCTCCACCCACCATATCCTTGTCTTCACCGTCCATTTGGCATTTGCACTCTCTGCTCATCTCATTTTCATGTCCTTGTGAAACTCCCTTTTGTCCCAGGGATAATAATGACTCAAGCATTCTTGAAACCACACAATAATCTCCCATTTTATGGGAGGCTCTGGAACCTCCCTGCCAAGTTCACTGGTTCTTTTAGGGCTGAAACTTATTCTTATGTATTCTGGCATTTCCAGTAAGTCAGTGAAAGAAAAAAAAACACGAGAAGTCTTATTTGTGTTTAATTCCTATATCTTTGACCAAAAAAAAAAACTATGCCCCAGAAGAATAAGGGATACAACATGAAAATTTGTAAAAGTAGAGGGAATCACAAATGTGCTAAATTTTAAATTCAAAGAATGTGGGGAAAGTAATTAAGATTTTATGCTGTCAAATGCGAACTAAAATAAAGTATCATGTATTCAACACCTTGTCAGCCACAGCTGTAGTTGTTTTGAAATGCTTGCTTTAGACTTATACCAAATGCTGTGTAGTTCTTAGAACAAGATATGACCACCTCCACAAATTATGTCAGTTTTATACTTAAATGTTCTTTTTAACATGAAGCAGAGGCTAGTAGGCTTCAGAAATAAGCTGAGGTTTTTTTAATTAATGTTTTAAAAATCAATCATATTCACTCTACCTATAACTTTGTATATTTAAAACAAATAGCAGATGGTATGGGGGGAGAGGATAAGAGTATAGAATACATCTGAAATGAAAATTCATGGAATTTCTTTGATTTAACTTATCTGGACATTAAATTGCTTATAATATGAGCATGTTACTTCTCTTTGAGATAAGAGTTATATTTTTTCTAAATTGTCCTTACTTTACGTATCTAATGTTATTTTTTCTAGTATAAAAATTATAAAAGATAATCTCAGATTAAAAACCTCATCTTGGGGGCTGGAGAGATGGCTCAGCAGTTAAGGCACTTGCCTCCAGTGCTTAAGGCCCCCAGTTCAATTCTCCAGTACCCACATAAGCCAGAGCCACAGGTGGTGACCCTAGTTCTCCCTCCCTCCCTCCCTCCCTCCCTCTCTCTCTCTCTGTCTCTCTCTCTCTGCTTGAAAATGAATAAATAAAAGCTTTAAAAAAAATCTCATCTTGGAACCCTTTATCTTCCTATTTGTTTTGGATCCTATGGTGGTTTGAATGTAAAATGTCCTGCATAGGCTAATATGTTTTCAATACTTGGTCCCCAGCTGCTGGCAGTTTGGGAGGTAGAGCCTTACTGGAGGAGGTGTGTCCCTGCAGGTGGGCTTTGGGGAAGATAGTCCAGTTCCAAGCCCAGTACTTAGACTACTTCTTTCCTTCTGCTTGACAACATGTGATGATGTCCCAGCATCTTGCTCTGCAATGCCCTCCCTCCTCCCCATGGAGCATTTTCCCTTTGATGCTGGCCCAGCAATGGGAAGTCAATGGCTACCAGTCACCATTTTACCCTGTTTCATCTCTCCTAACCTACTCAGAGACACTGTTTAAGGAAACTAAAGCTGATTACACTCTACTTGCTGCTGTCCAGTTTCTGTATTTCACTTGTTGACAATGATTTTAGGAAAAGATGCTGAGAATATCTTCTCAACCTTATGCCACCAACAAAAACCAAATTGCCCATAACACATAGCTATTTCAGAAGGATATCTGCAATTGGCAATGGTGAGCAGTTAAGTTGCATGGCCAGGAAATGCCTAGGGATTTCAGTGTGCAAAATCAGTGATTTTTTTTTTCTATATACGAAATCTTCTTTAATAGGGAAGTGCCACTATTTAAGAGTCCATTGGAAACTATAGTTTGACAGCTAATTGATGGTTTCATTTAAAATAAGAGAGAAAATGCTCAGCTTCTGTTACATCAGATACCCCTAAGGCCCACATCACAAAAGCATGTATTTGTATTATTCGATTTTTTTGTATTTTTACTTATTTATATTAAGTAGAAACTTTGTATGAACAAATTATGTATTGGTTCCATCTTTTCCCTCCTCACTGCCCTCATTCCACTGGAGGCATTTTAATTTTAAATATCCCCAATACAAAATAAAATGTCTTGCATTAAGTATCTTTTATTTTTGAAAACTTCACAGATTGATTTTTTTCAACCTATTGGAAATTACATGTTTCCATTTCTGTTATACAACACAATTTTCACAAAACAAGAAACCAGACACTTAAAAAAAAGAATTAGTTGTTTAGATGCTTTTAAAATAGAATGACTGAAAATTTGTAGTTAAAATAATTGGAATTGTGGCTTAGCTGTTTGCAGAGAATATTGTCCCCACAGCCGGAATATCCAGTGGCACTTTGCCGACTGGTTATGAGGAAGCAGAGAAAAAGATTCCATGTTTTTAGCCTTGTTCTAGACATGGAATCATTTTAATCGTACATTCCAAAGGCGAATTCATCATTTTCCAAGGCTTCCTTCTGTGATGGACAAAAGAAACATCTAAACAAAACACTGTTACATTTGTACTCATTTTTGTCCTAATTAATGTGGTAGCTGGTTATGCATTTCTGAAATCATTTTTCTACAAACATATAGAGTACATCATTTCATATATGTACATAGGTTTCACATGCAAAATAGTTTAAACAGTGTAAAAAATGCATTTTAAATTCAATTATTAGATGCTCCTAAACCGTTTATCTTCAACCATCAATATTTCATGTTTATAAAAGGAATGATCTTTATTTTAAAATAAAATATATGGAGTTATATTTGACGACAAGGTTTGCAAACCTATTCGTATTGCTTTTTAATTCATCAATCATTTGAAATAATAATGTTTACATAATGTGAATATTTAATATATGCTGTCTGTTAAAGAAGCTCTGTTAGCCCAGCCCAGCACTACACAGCTGTGTGTCCTGGGAGAGTTGCTGCCTAGCTGGGCCCTGGAGAGTGAACTAAAGTTGAGAAACAGTAATGAGCTGATAAGTTTGGAAAGGCTGAGTGGTGGAATGCTTAGTTAATGGGAAAAATGGTTGTGAAAGTTTTAACATATTATCTCTCAGATGTGAATCTTAACTTTTATGTTAAGATTTTTTATGAGTGGAATGAGAGGATGAAGCAGGTGTGGACTATGGACCTGCGGGTAAGATAAGAGGAAGAGGTACTGAGAAAGAATGGGATGGGCAGACAGACGCTTGTAACATGAAAATTGAGGAAAGGCTATGGTGGGGAGAGGGCATGGAGAGAAGAGGAGAGTGTAAAATAGAGAAGGTGAAATAAAATAATTGATTGAAAAGTGCCAAAACAAACATGATTTTTGTATGCGATAAAAATTTTAATGAGAAATGCAAAAAAAACCCAGAAAATATAGAATGGTGTTTAAAAATAGACTCTATATCTAAAGGTTTTTTAAACTCTACTTGGACTCTTCATGGTTTTGAAACCTTGAACGATTTACTTAAGTTGATTATGCTGAGTAATTTTTAATTAATGCACCTTCAGACTGAGAATAAAGACTACTGAGTATGAGTTGATGCCAAGTTTTCATCATAGCATTTGATGGTTACATTTCACCATCCTTTTTGATGAGCCCTCCTCATTAATTTCAGAAACAATTTGAGTACAAGTAGACAGGTTGGTTGTATGTCAGTAAGACTTGTAGAAACACACAGGCTGCTTCAGTATCCAGTAGATATTAAGGACTGAATTATATTGAAGAAACAGCTGAAATTTTAACTGCAGTGTACTTTCCTAACATGTCTTTAAACTTGTCTCTTAGATTCACAGTATTCGTTCTGAGTAATCATTCTAGGATTTATGGGGAAACATAGCTGGAAGAATAGTCCTGGTTTAGATTTGGGATTTCACAGTTTCCAGTCAAAGAAGACATACAAATAATGAAAATGTATAATAATGCCCCAAAAGGAGAATAAATTCATTATTGACTTGGTCCATTCTTCCTGGCCGGTATATATTATGAAAGGCAGGCTTGCTTCTTTATTAATGTGTATTCTTTGTATTTATGTTGTTTACTAAGTTGTAAGGTCATAGATAAGTATAACATAAATTTATTATAAGGCCACTATCTCCACGCCATAGTTTACAGACTGCATTAAAATATAGCAAAGTTAATATAAGACAACACTAACTAATAATTTACAATAACGTGCTTCATTAACATGATTACTAAATATGTAAAAAGCTATATAGAAACATTTATTCTAAATTTATTATAAATTTTAAATTAAAGATTCAAATCCATGAAATAACTGAAGTATTAACAAACCTCTTAGAAATGAGTATCTGGACACATGATTTTTGCTTTCCATTTTCTCTCAGTGCTACATATTTTCAGGAGTTCATCTTAATAATGAAAAACCATTAATTAGTTGATTTCTTTAATAAATAATAAATATTTCTTGGTAATAATTGCTCTTGGTTAAAACGATCTCTTAAAAACACAAAGCATAAAAATGCTTATATATAATTGAAATGAGAAGTTTACGTTCTAATAGAAAGTGAATATTTTGCAAAGAGACACGGTTTTCATCAGCAGTGTACAGTTCCCTTTGGTCAGCCTCTGTGAGGCTTCATCTTTTTGACTCCATTCTAACGAGGAGCTGTTTTGTCATATTGGATCACTGACTTGCATTTTCCTGGTCACTTGTTTGAGAACTTTTTCATGTGTTATTGCCCATTTATATGCCTTCCTTGGAGGAGTATCTATCCAGATCTTTTGCACATGTTCATTCAGAAATTTTTGCATTTTTTCTATTCCTTAAGTATGCTATGTGTATAACTTGCAAATATCATTTTCCGTTTTACAGGTGGTTGTCTTTCTCTGTTGTTTCATTTGCTGTGAGAACTCTTTGTTGTTTGACGTAGTCTCATTGATTTTTGCTTTCGTTGCATGTTCTTGTTAAGACTTATCACACTTCCTATACAGAAGTCAAAATGTTTTCTGTTTTCTTCAAACATTTTTATAGTAGCAGAAATTTCATTTAGACATTTCATCCTCTTTGGGCTCATTTTTATATGTGGTGTGATGAGATGCAGAGTTCTGGCTTTGTTTTTCTGCATATGTGTATCAGGTTTTCCAACTTCCTTTATCAAAGAATAACCTGTCTCCATGGGGTGTTTCTGGTACTTTTGTCAAAGATCAGCTGACTTTCAGTTCCTCTGGTCTATATGTCTATCTTTTTTTTTTTTTGGCCAGTGCTATGTTTTATGAGTTACTGTAGCTTTGTAGTATGTTTTTTAAGAACAAGTATATTATGAAATACCCAGTTTTGTTCTTTTGGTGGAAGACATTGGCTACTTGTGGTTCCATTAGAAATTTAGGAATTCTTTTTCAGTCTTTGTAAAGAATGTTACTGCAATTTTAATAGGGTAGCCATTATGGAAAACAGTATGGTAATTCCTCAAAAAAAATTAAAAAGAGAACTACCATACAATTGGGCATACACCAAGAGGAAACAGACTCATATTTCAAACAGATAGTCTGCCTACCCATGTCAGCACTATTCTCAGTAGTCGAAAGACAAAAGGAACTGAGGTATACATCCACAGATGAATTGGCAATTAACAGATTATATGTGTGTGTGTGTGCGTGTGAGTGTTGAAATGTTAAAGCGTTATAAAAAGTAAATCCCTTGATGGATCAGAAGGACATTGAATGAAATAAGCCAGCCACCAAAACACAAATACAAATCACAGAGAGCCATAAAAAGATGATTTATACAAGTAGAAGCTAGAAAATGGTCATTGCAAACTAGGTAGCAAAGCAGTTAGGAGTTAGAAGGGGATTGGATTTATCATTACCATGGATTTCACCTGGTATCAACCATCTCCTTCTCAAACACACAGGTAGAAACCTTTCTGTCCAGCACTCATCATTTTCCATCTCTGCTCCTATTCTTTCCCTATGTCTTGCAGAGTAAATGCCAATGCTCTAATGGCCACAGAGCCCCACATTATCTGCCTTTATACCTAATGTGGCTTCATCTCTTTTGTCCTTGTGCATTTAGATATAGAAAACACTGTCTGCTCCTCTCCCTGGAAAGCATGGCTTAAGGCTTTTCTGAAAGCACTTGATCTACCTTTGGCATTCTCCACCAAACTGGACATATGCAGCCAACCACCCCACCTCTTTAAGTGTCTAATTGTGACTCGCTTGGACAAAGAAGCCTGCTTCCCTACCATCACTACCCGACTCTGCTTTCTGCTCACGTTCCTTGTACTGTAGCACTTTGGATATAAACTCCTTACCCTTGTTCATTTTTCTGTCCATCACACATTGCATGCACACTAGTGATTTTTCTGTATTGTTGGTTATCTGTGCACAACATTCGAGGATGTAAAATCTGTGGAGTCTAGAGTTCTGTTATACACGCATGCAATCCAAAAGACAAGGACAATATGAAGGATGGCTGAGGGATTGAATGAATATGACAACTCTGGAAAAATATTTTTTGTCATTTGCAGAAGATTCCTACGCTCAGACATTTTAAGAAGCAATGACAGTGATAACTTGAGAATACTTAGTTGATATGATTAAAAATAGTCAACAGAAGAGTTTTTCTAGGTTACTTTAAGGCTGTTTTCAGAGTAGGTTGAATCATAAATTTTTCCTTTCCAGAAAAACATTGTCTCAGGCTCCTGCCAGGATGGGCTTCCTAGAAACTCCATTCAAATTAAATTAAAATACAACTTTTTCCGGAAACATGTCCTCCCTTTCTCCCTTTAATACATTATACTTAACTGTTCAGTCTCACTTACCAAGTATTGCTCTCATATAGAAATGGACAAAAGAAAATCTTGCCTTAGAGATCTCTAGACCTACTTATGTGATAGTTGAGGTCAGCAAAAGAAAAACGAGTAAAACATTCAAAAACGATGCCAGTGATGTTAAAAATAAGGTGGAGAGGAGAGAGGTTGTTCTCAGAAGTCTGTGGATTTAAATTTTTATATTTGGTGGGGAAGCTACCAAGGAACTAGCCACTGAGAAGTTTGTGTTGGAACCATGACTTGAAGAATGTAAGGCAGCGAGCGAGCTCTATGGGTGTAGGTATTGCATTTAAACTAGAAGAGTGACCAATGTAAAGTTCTAATAAAGGGATAGAGACTATTATACTGGGGTCAGGTGACCTGGGCCTGAGGGACAGGGGTGTTTGTGTGTGTGTGTGGCGGAGAGCACTGATAGTTATAAGAGCAGCCTCAATTGTTATCATTTGTTGTGAGAATATATGTCTTCTTGGATAGAAGACCCCTTCACACTAGAATAAATAGTCTAGGAATAAAGTGGACTAGCAGTATATGCTAGGTAAGTAGTAATGTCCCTCCCAATGTGCATTAATTACAAGCTACAGCATCTTCTTGTAGTTTACTTTTCTTATCAGAAAGTGTGCAAAGCCAAGGGTGGTGGTACACGCCTTTAATCCCAGCACTGGAGTAGGATCACCATGAGTTTGAGGCCAACCTGATATTACATAATGAATTCCAGGTTAGCCTGGGCTAGAGCAAGACCCTACCTTGAAAAACCAAAAAAAAAAAAAGTGTACAAAAATAAGATAGGATTTAACAAACAGATATCAGTTGATAAAATAATCTCATTAAAAATCACAATTTCTCATCTCCCATGAGTAAATATGGCAGGAATCAATATATTTTAAATATAAATTGTGGTGACATTTTTATTTCTTTTTAAAAACATGAATTGACAACTTTCTTAAATATAGACAATATACCCTGACAATAATCCCCTCCCACTACTCCGCCTCACCCGTCATCATCCCCCCTCACTGAATCTTGTCTTCTTTCTAACTAACTTTCTAACTCTTCTATTTTGATGTCATTCTTCTTCTCCTCCAATTATGCAGAACTTGTGTAGGTAGCCACAGTGAGGTCATGAATATCAAGACCAGTCTGTTAGGAGGACAACATTAAAAGCAGTGCTCCCCTTTCTTGGGCTCTCCCACAAAGGTCCCTGAGCCAATGAACAGTAATTGAATTGTTGCTCTATATATACTGTGAAAAGTTCTTATATGCAAATGGTTCTCAGAGGTAATGATCTAGCTTCCGAAAGGAACATATGGCCTGCTGTTAAAAATTGGAATTCCAAATGCAAAAATGAAATAAGACATGGTTTAACTAAACTAAACATTATACCACGACCCATGGAGGAGGTTATCCAGTTGAGGGGGGAGGGGAGGGCAGTGGGGAATTGGGGATAGCAACTCATTGTTTGACCACCAAATAAATGTTGTAACTCATTATGGACAATAAAAAAAATAATAATAATAAAAATAAATAAAGTCAAAGATTGACTACATTGAAATAATGTGATTTTAGTTGAGAACCCTTAAAAACTAGCAAAGAATGTTGATTATAATATAAAAATCAAAATCCATGGCATGTTTTCATATTAGAAACAATCAGTTGAAGTCAGTTTAGTATATTCATTGATGGTTATTTGGGTATGAATTAGAAAAACAGACCCCTCGGTAACAACACACTTGTGCAAGGAGAACCGGGCTGAGTACTAGGCTATCCAGGGTCCCCTGCCACATGGACTCATCCAGATGACCCATTGGAGGAGGATATCCAGCTGATTGGGGATGGGGGGCATTGGGGAATTGGGGATAACAACTCACTGTTTGCCCACTAAATAATGTAACTCATTATGGGCAATAAAAAAAAAAAACGAACACTGGCTACATGGCGGAGAGTTATCAAGCTAGTCAGGTCTCCCTTAAGGAAATATTTTCCCCACATGAGTCAAAAAGGATCAACTAAAAGGACAGTTGAGTTTCTTTTTGTTAATAGTTTGAGTCCAGGGTCATAACTATGAATATGCTCAATGATGTCTACTATAGTTTAAGCTATCAAGTACTTGGTTTTTTTTGTTTATTTTGTTCTTTTTGTTGTTCTACAAGCAGTATTCTTTTTTAAAAAGGGTGTTGTGCAGTAAAAATCAATTTTACAGTAGGCTTCAAACTTCATGGGAGATGGAACATGTCGATTTAATATACATTTTAACAGAAACTGACATCAATTCTGCAAATTCCTTTGCCTTTATAGACCATGTAGATAAGCCTAATGAAAAAATAAACATGAAATAATAGGATATGTATATATGTACATACATATATATAACCACATATACACACAAACACATAAACATGGAAGATTCCAACTACTTTTAAAAGGTATATGAATTGTAAAATGTGAAAAAAGTGAGGAACTTAATGCAAACAATGTTAAATGCAGTCTCAACAATTAAAAACAAACATTTAATGTATGTATATAATATTGAGAACTTTACTATGTGAACATATTGCACACTGGGAATATTCTCATCTAGTTATATTTTATGCCCCCTTCCCTATCCCCATTCCACCAAGGGTCCTCTTCAATGTGGCTCTAGGTATTCACTGCCAGAGCATGAATCACCGGTCACAGTGCCTCAGAGTATATCTTCTCACTCTATGGTTCTTACATCCTTTTCTCCCCCTCTTGAGCAAGGTTATGAATCTCCTTGGGGACTGAGCTCTCAGCAGCCTCAGATTTTCTGCTATGATGAATGTGTGTCTCCTCAGGCTAACAGTGAGAGGAGCATTCAAATATGAAATATAATCTGCCACTGCCTCTCTAATGTAAAACTACTACTTTTGCACAAATGATTGAAGCAAGATTCTTCCAAAATGCAGTCTCATTTAATTGGGCCAGAGTATGCAAAAAATTCTAATGACTGTTTGCTTCCCAGAATTTAATAGTGCCTTCATATTAAGTGCTATGAAATTTGAAAATAAATTTTATTGTCACAGTTTGATACTTTTTTTTTTGTTTTGTTTTTTGAGATAGGGTTTTGCTCTAGTGCAAGTTGACCTGGAATTCACTATATAGTCTCAGGGTTTCCTGGAACTCATAGGGATCCTACCTCTGCCTCCTGAGTGCTGGGATTAAAAGCATGTGACACCATGCCCTGTCCTGCTCACAATTTGGTACTTACAAAAATGTGGGAATTAGTTTTGTTTTCAGAAAAACAGAGTTGTAAATGGGACTCACATCTGATATAAATACACTCACCTAGTGTGTAGTTAGGCACACATTGGGATGAACTCCAAACCAGGCACAGTTATGGTAGGAAAGGATTTATTGAAGCTACAGATCCAGGGAAAGTTCCATAATGGAGAAAAAGGTTGGCTCCCTTTCACAGGTCCAAGCAGAGAGAAACCCATTACCAACAACACCATACACACAGTAACAAAACAGGCAGGGGGAGGAGAGAATTCCTTCTGCTTTATATAGCCTTAGGTTGGGGTCTTGCAACCCTCTCCCAGACTTACTGACTTCCTAAGTCTCTGGAATTTCCTTCCTGCACTGCCCTCCAGGGAAGAGATGTTCATTTCGAGCTCCCCTGAGCTTCCTTACATCCTGCCCTCTACTGAGAGGCAGCCTTCCTGTAAACAACCTCAGAGACCCACCCAAGATTACTAAAAAGGTCAAGTAGACAACAAAATATAACCATCACACCTAGTAAGAGGATTCTAATCCAGGTGTATGAATTTGTACTTGTCTCCTTTCACTGTTCTGATGCCTCATCCAGTCCCGTCCTGTGTTCATCAGGATCTTTGTGATATCTGAAGGGACGCTTTGGCAAAGTAAATTATGTATTTGGACTCATCAGAATTCAGATCCACCAAATCAATTAGCCAAGTGTAGCTTGATCTGCCATAGTCTGCACATTCTGATCGAGCTCTCTCTTCACCCATCCTGAAAATGTGGATTCTCTAATGTATGCTTGCTTTTCTTTATAAGTAGTTCAGCTCCATGTACCAATGAAGCTTTAGATCCTTTTCTGGAGTTGTTTTTGTTTCTTGTTGTTACAAAGGCCTCGGAAACATTTGACTTACTTACCTATGACAGTTTTACAATTGCAGCAAGTAATCAAAACTGTATTATTTTCTACAAATACTTATTTCATCCACATGGCATTTGCTAGTTAAAATTCTTTTATACCCAGGAGATGAGAGATTAATTCAATAGTAATGTTTTCAATTTGATCCAAAAACGTTTTCTTGAATATGTACTACAAGCAAGGCACTCTTGGTTCTTTAGACCCTGTTAAACTAACAAGGCTGAAGTCCATAGGGTCATTGGACTAGAAGCACATGACTACATCACTGAACTGTTATACTAGAAGGCAATAATTACTATAGAAAGATGATACCAGAAATGGTGAGTACTAGTGTCGAAAACATAAAAAGATAATATGGTAGAATTATTGCTTGTGCAAAGACTTGAGATGAATGAAGAAGTCGTGTAGCATCGGAGGAAGGAGCTTTGTAAGCATGAGGAGCAGCATGCAAACTCTTTAAGAGTGTGCTGGTCAGGTTTGAGTAACATTGAGGCCAGTGGGGGCTGGAGCTGAAATGTGTGAGCTTTGCCTCTGGGAATGAGGAGGTCAGAGCTGTAGGATGCCCTGCAACTAGTTCAGTAGGTGGTATGCTGTTAGTTTTTAATTAAATGAGTCATTAAGGAATCTAAGAAAAAGGTAATGTGATACAACATTTCAAAGAATCATTTACACTGCTCTTTTGCAATCAGAAATAACTTATAATAACGAACACTCTTCGAGAGTGATTTTTAGATTCTTGTTCACTCAACAAATATTTGTGGAGCATCCAGTCTCTACCAGGTCTCATGGTAGATTCTACATATATGGCATTGGTCAAAACTCCTGTTGTTCTTTTTCCTTAGAAAGAGCAACATTGCTTAAAAATCAAACATGTACATCAGATCATATCTTAGCATGTAATGGTCTATTCAGGATATCTGGCCACCTGGATCATAAAGGAATTACTAAATTGAGAAGTCCTAATGACTATTGAAGTTAGGTAAGTCAAAATGGAGATGTCCCACATCGGATTGGAATGCAGTCCAGACGGTGGCGATGAGATGAGACAGGATGGACAAGCACTGTCCCCAAGAACTCTGCAAAGTCCAAGTGCGTTTACACTTGAGAAGGAAAAGCTTTTAAAGCCATGATAGTTATTATTTATGTCTTTATTCTAACATTAAGAATATTCTATCATGTTCTAAGATGTCATTGATCTATTGTAAATTAGAAAATGGTGTGATATTTATATTAAAACAAATCACTTTGACTAAATAAAGTGAATCAATGCAGGTTCATTTTGATCTATGAAGGACCCTTTTAGTAAACTAAAGGAAAGGACTTTTAGTACCTACTTCCAGAACCTTGGTAGGTGATTTTAAAAAAAAAGTTATCTTCATTTGTTAGTGATAGAACATCTCCAATTTATATTGAGGAGGACAATGTTATTGCTTCCCTATTAGGAAAAATATTTTATATGAAAATTATTTCAGCCCATAGACATATGGTCATACTTTTTATTTATAATTTTACACAATCCTATTTTAAATACCTACCTACAACTTAATATTATGATCTTCTTTTGACTAATAATAAATAAATCAAATGAGTGCATACTTGGTTTATTATGGAAAGAAGTATTTAAGAGAATGAACTGAAATACTTTTATATTTTTCCAAAATTACAATTGGAAGGTTTTTTAATTGTTTAAAATAAGCATAAGTCAATAAACTGTTGACATAGAGGCTGTATATAACTCGGAAATGACTATTCTAATCAATTAACTATCAGTCATAAATCCATAGTAAGCAAGTCACATTGATTAGACATTTTCCCCATTGATTATTCAATTCTCTACTAAATGAGGCTTTTAATTTAAAAGACCAAAAATTGTTGCATTTCTTAATTTTTTTAAAGTTCACAAATTTGTGACTTAGAGTTAAGAATATTGGGTGAATATAAGTTGAATTTACTATTTTGCTCCATTAAAGTAATGACTTCTTCCCATCTGCAAGTTTATCATCCATTCATCTATTCATCTCTTAAACTAGGAAAATACACACACAAATAAACTAACAGCTTTGCTGCAACTTTTTTTAATGACATTGATTGTGGGTTTTTTTTTAAGTCTTGTACTTCTTCATTCATAAATAAATAACACCTTGTGTCGCAGATTTCAAATAAGTTAAACAATTTTTCTTTCAGAAAATATGGTATTTAAACATTTTACTATTTTCTATGCAGGGGCTCAGGAAATTGATAGAAGAATTTTTCTTCTTCCTTACATAAAATTAAATTATCATTTTTCTATTGAATGCTTGACAGATATCTCTATATTATAAATTAAAATAAGGCTTTGGAATTCATATGTAGCATCAAAATTGTCAAGTCAATCACAGAATACAGCTAAACAACATAAAGTAAACATTAAAATGCATGAGGTTTTAAAATAGTTATCTTAAATTAACAATTTAAATATATAACATGGATTTTAAAGTCCAACTGTGACCATAAGAAAATGTTAATTGAAATACGTTTGTGTTTTATTTTCTGTCATATAAGGTCAGCACTTCTGTGAAAAGGAAGAAAAACTTTTGAGTTTTTAGGACATCTTTTGCTGAATTCTGTGTAGATACAGAGAGATAAAATGAATCAACTAAGGCAAAACCATTACTTGAAAATCAGCTTTACCCTAGCTCATTAACAGAAAATATAGCATATTTTGAAATAACGATAAAATTCACTATAAATTCTTTTCCAATATGTCTTTCACATAGACAAACCCAATTTTTATTTGGAGATTTACACAAAATCTAGTGAATTGCAGAACATGTAAAAGAAATGTTAATATTGATATTGTTTCAAAGCATTAGATTATCCCACAAGGCAGAAAGGGCACACATTACCCTTGATTAATACTATACTCACTGTGGCAGCTAATCTCCGGTAATCTCTAATGACAAATTTTAGAATCTATGGTGATAGATATCTTGTCAAATTGATGAGGGGTTTTCTAGTTAGACTGGTTGAGAAGGGAGACCCCATCCTAAATGTGAGGTGGCACCTTCCCAGGGACTTGGCTCCTGGACGTACAAAACGGAGAAAGCAGCGAAGTCCTCAGCATCCATCTCTCTCTTGTCCCTCCCCACTGGCATGACAACTTTCACTGCCATGATGGACTTCTCCTGGAAACTGTAAGCCAAAAATAAACCATTTCCTTCCTTAAGATGCAATCAGTCTTGTATTTTGTCCAAGAAATGAGAAAGTCATAGATACATTCGCTGATACTATTTATTTTTGAACTTAATTTAAATATGAATGAAGGTGTAATGAGGAACAGAAAGAGACTTGACTTCATATGCTTACTGGGCATCACACTATAAAAGATGATCAAGAAATATATTTGTAGATTAATGATAATTTTAAAGCTAAGGTATTTATTAGGCTCGTGGTATGTTCCATATTGTCTCCTAAGTACAATACACTTATTTGTCACTAATGGATAAACTTAAAAAGAAGAGGAAAGAAAGAAATTTTAAAGAACAAACTGTCTTTGGAAGTTCAATCAGGTGGCATTGACTCTATAAGAAGAATACACTTTTATTTATAAGCCATTGTATTAGTTATTTTCTTGTCACTGCAACAAAATATTTGACAAAAGCGTCTTAAGAAAGAAGTTTATGGGGCTGGAGAGATGGCTCAGCAGCTAAGGTGCTTGCCTGCAAAGCCTAATGACCCAAGTTTGATTCCCCAGTGCCCACGTAAAGCCAGATGCATCTGGAGTTTACTTGCAGTGGCTAAAGGCCCTGATGTACCAATTCTCTCTCTCTCTCTCTCTCTCTCTCTCTCTCTCTCTCTCTCTCTCTCTCTCTCTCTCTCTCTCTCTCTTGATCGCTCACTCGATCGCTCACTCGCTTGCTCATAAATATTTTTTAAAACATGACTTAATAAAAACTGTAGTTGAGTGGAGTATGATGGCACATGCCTTTAATCCCCAGAACTCTCAGAGGCAGAGGTAGGAGGATTGCCATGAGTTTGAGGACACCCTGAGACTACACAGTGAATTCTGGGCTAGAGTGAGAGACCTACCTTGAAAAAACAAAATAAAAATAAATAAATAGAAAAACAAATTAAAACAAACAAAAAAATCACAAGACCAGAAAACAATCCAAATGTAACTCCAGGAGTTTAATTGTTTTTTTTTTAAATTTCACATATGAAAAATACACTCTTGATACTGAGATTTTAAAAAGGTCATATTCACAGTCTTCTAATAACCATGCATGTTATTACTTTTCATACATATTCTCTTTTTGCTTTTATTACTATTTTCCCACAAGAAACACATAGGAGGCAATTTTTGAATCCTTCACTTTGACCTTGACTGTGTCATGCCATTTTTTTTCATAATTCCTCCTGAACTCATTCCCTTCATTTCTTCTTCTATTGCTATCAATTTGACCTCGCTCTCAGTACTCAGTAGCATATGTTTTATAATTTACATATGTAATGATATTACACTACTTTCTGTCAATCATCTTTTTCTACAATACATTCAGTGCCAATCAACTAAATGAATATACTCATTTATGACATCTACCTGATCCCCAGCAGTGATACTTAGGAAATTCAGTGATTGGGGTTCAAGATGTTTGCACCACTTCTGTCCCTGACTCCCTTCCCTTGCCCCGCTGGCAGATGCCTCTGTGACCCTCACATCTCCTGTCCACTCTTCATGCAGAACTTATATTTCCTAATGGACTTGCTTTTGCAAAAGACATCTCCTTCAGCTAGATAAATCCTAACCAAATCTCAAACTTGTGTTTAATCCTAACTCTTATTCTATTTTCCCACATTTACCTATCCAAAAATTATAATATATCTTGCAATTACATTGGAGTTTGAAAGTAAGGATTATTTTCTCCATTTTTGTTGTGTGCATTTTCTCGATATACCAAGTAGAGACATGAAAGACATGAATTAAAACTTTCTAATATTAATAGCTTTTGTTATTTATTTATGGCTTCCTATCATTTTGACTTGATAAATATAATTGTGATACCTATTGAAGCATAGTGTTATAACATCTTTTTGTTTTGAAACACAGTTTCTAATATTAAAAAACATACTTTTCCAAGTCACCTAAAATCATTTCTTTTTTTCAACTGAATGATATAATTACCAATGACATCCTGGAAGAAGTAGGAGTTCTTACAGAGAAAACATCATTGGGTGCTTTACCAACCATGTAGAATGAAATTTTAGGCATTATTATTATATGAGCCTAAAAAGTTTACTATTTGGTAGAGTTATTACAGAAATGTGTTTGGCTGTCTTAAATTATTTTTCTTTCCTATCAGATTCAGCAATTACAGAAGACAGGCTTTTAAAAACAATATAGAGAATGATAAAAAATTACCTTTCTTGCAGATGTCACATGGAATCTCAGACTCCACAACTGTTTTGTAATTTCCAACCTCATTTGCATTTTGAAATATCTTTCATATTTTAGGGATTGACTAAAAAAACTACATAAGACCAAGATTCAACTGTTTGAATCAAATTATTTAATAATTATTAAACTAATGAAATTCCAATCATTTCAAGTTTTTGCTGGGATATTACATATTTTTAATATCTTTATTATGAATAAGTATATACATTGTATGAGCAAATCTTGTGAATGTGTCCCCATTTCCCTCCTCTGTGTCCCCTACCCACTGGGGTCCTTCCTCAGTGTGCATACTGGATCTGTCCATAGGATAGGGGGTATGAACAGCACCCAAGGTAACCAGTTTTTCTTTCTTCTTTTTTTTAGTCATTCATTGCACATATATCCAAATGAATATTATGTTACAATATACATGACCACAGTTAGAGTAGAACGTAAATGTGCATTGGATATCTATAAAATCTAAACCAGTTTACTCTTCTGTTATTCTTCTAATCTAAAGTAATATTTTATTTTCTAATGCTTTAAAATGAAATAATACAGGCTGGAGAGATGGCTCAGCGGTTAAGGCACTTGCCTCCAGTGTCTAAGGCCCCCGGTTCAATTTTCCAGGAACCACATAAGGCAGACCCACAAGGTGGTGGCCCTGGTGTGCTCTCTCTCTCTCTCTCTCTCTCTCTCTCTCTCTCTCTCTCTCTCTCTCTCTCTCTCTCTCTCTCTCTC